>JABFPJ010000826.1:0-32615 GCA_022817425.1 Gryon sp. ZL-2020 | reverse complement strand
TAATCTTTCATAAATAGTTACATTTAAGTCAATGTTATATCTTTTATGAAATTCCTGTTGCAAATTTCATAGTATTTCATAGATGCAATTTTATCTATGAAACATTATGATCCTTTAACCAGGGCTATTTACAAAATGTTGATTTACTGCCAAAATCAAGTGTAATTGTTGAATATTTCTGTAAGAAAGTGTTGAACATTTAAAATGTTATATCATATAGTAATGAATATTGATAATTTAATAATGAACAACATATTTGATTTTGTTAACGTATCAAAAAAATCAGTGTATATTGTATTTAAATAGTATTATGGATTTAAATATAAGAAAATGTCTATATATGACAGTTTTAAAAGTTAGAAATCAAGCTTTTAAAATTTTATTTGTTATATAAACGTTACGTGGAAAAAATTCCGGTTATTTATGACAAAAATGTAAAAAACTTAAAATTAGTTATTAATTGTTTTTATTTGAAATAAAAACAATTAAAAATTAAAACTGCTTATGGCGCATCTTCAGTAAAAATTTAATTTCAATTTTTAAGCTTAACAGACATTGAAATAATAAAATTTAGAAAGCACTTCAATTTTAAAAATATTCTGAATTCTGTACATATCGATTTTATGAAGACGATAACAAATAAATGATTAAATCTAAATAAATATTTTAAATTATAATTTTTAATATTGAAATTCTCATAATTATATATCTGCGATATAATATTACATATTTTGTAATTCAATTTACGATTTAAACATCGAAATAAAATAGTACAACTAATTTTGTATTCATTTTTTAAAAAAGAAGAAATTTCCTGATGAATTATGTCACTTAACTGCTTATGACACGTATCCGTCAGATAACTGTATAGAGTTTTGTGTTTTTTAGACGTATAAACATTAACTGAATCGACAGATTTCATTATTATACTAAAATATGACTCGTATGAAACACTTTTATCAGCCTAACTTATTTTTTACAATTTTATCACTTAACTGGTTATGGTGCGTCGTCACAGATTTAATATTTAAAAATAATAAAATCACCTCTCTAACTTATTATTTCAGTGACTAATTTTTTTACTTTGAAAATGTCAAAATTATAAATTTGCACTTTTTCAAATTTAAAGAGAAATACAAAATTAATTATTCTATATCCTTTTTGTTATTCAAATTTACAGATACAAAAAAATGTGAATAAAAATTACAAGTACATAAAATAAAAGACTTATTAGAAATATACTGTGACTTTTTGAAATACAAAAATTACAGGTAACGAACGAACCAACTCTTATGTCATAAATATATCTTACAAATGACACGCACGTAATTGGACGAGTTAAAGATAATCAGCAAGCATTCTAACTAAATGCACATTTATACAAGATATTTTGAATAAACTTGCGCTATTCAATTCTTTTATATAACTTTTTTTTATATTTTTTATTTATTTATTTTATTTATTTAATATATGCATTGTTTAAATTTCCATTTAATTATAATAAATACTTATAAATAATTTATAATTAATATTATTTAATAATAATTAATTAATTATTTATAATTAATAATTATTAATAATTAATAATTAATTAAAATATAAATATAATATAATATAAATATATTAATTAAAATATAATTAAAATAGAAATAAGTAATTTGTAATTAATAATAATTTAATTAATTAATCAATTAATTAATTAATTGTTTATTTATTTCAGAACATGGGTATCGAAATTCATTAGAAGCTTCATCATCGATGTTACAATTACACCACGTGTCTCAGCATACTTCTCATATGTCAACTCATGGAGATACAAGTGGTTATTATAGGACAACTGCAACCAGTCCTCTAATGACGCTTACCACCGCGGCTCATTCTGCTAACGCAGCACTCAGCAATGGACGTTATGATGATCTAGAAAGTGAAGACGATTTAGATAGAGAAGATATTACTTTTCCTTCCGACGCAGGTTAAATCTTGTTTTTTTTTTAAACCAAACTAAAAATTATTCCACGATGATTATTGTTAATAATTCCTGTTTATTCATCGACTTTTTTTTTTTTTTTTTTTGAAAAATTGTTTATTGTTCAAGAAACGAAATTTTCACACAGTTCTGATTGTATTATTATATATAATATTATTTATCGACCGTACGGATGTATGTTCAATATACTAAATTAAAAATTAAAATTTAATTTTACAAATCATAACTTATCACTTTATATTAAATATAATTTTCACACAAAAACATAGTCAAATTTAGTCTTTTAGAAACATTTTTTTTGTTTTTCGACTTTTTTACTTATATTATACTTTTACTTCGAAACATAGTAATATGTTAACTAATTTTGATTGAAATTGAAACAGTTCTTAGCCTCAGTGTAATTCTAAAATTTAGATTAACATGATATTTTTGTAAATGCTGATTCTACAAGGAAATGGATTGTCGGAATGAATCGATGATAATGTCCTATTAGTCGTTTTTTTTTCATTTATAATTCATGAAAAGTTAACAATACTCGAATTGAATTAATATACAGAAGTGAATTGAAAATTGTATGCATCGAACGAAATAGGTCAGGGAACTACACTGTTGTAAAGTTTATTTATCCGCGATTGTAATTGATTAGAAGCGTGATCAATGGAAGATATAGAAGGAAAATAAAAGTATAGTATTTGTAATACTTGATTAACAAGTTGGTCGAAAGTTTGCATGAACGAAGTCAGTTTTGTTATTATCATGATTCTCATTCAGAAATATCATTCTCTTTTTTATTATTTCAAAATACATATTAAAAAAAAAAATAAAATATTTGTAAAAAAATTTTTTTTTAATATTTCAAAAAATAAGAGAAGAAAATACAATTTTTTTTAAATTGAAATACTAGTATTCAAGTATTAAATAAAGTATTTCTTACAATATATATTGAATATTTAATATTTTGTAAAACTTATGAAAAATAAAACAAAATTATTTTTGACAGATGCAAAATTATCAGGCAGCAGTAAGCGAAGCAGTATGCAAAGTCGTGGAAGTACTAGTAGTCTAGTAGAACAGCGTAGTATAACTCCTCGTTCTCAGGCGGCAACCCCAAGGTAATCACATAATCTAATCAAATTCAAATATCTTAACATATATGATTACATATATAATTCTATATATATATATAGAATTATATATGTAATCTATATATAATATATATACATCTATATATGTATTATTAAGTAGTAATATATATATATAAATAATAATAATAATTTATTTAATAAAATTGGATTTTTCTATTTTTAGATCTCAGGCGGCAACGCCACACAAATATAAAAAGGGGGACATAGTATTAACACCGAGTGGAATTAGGAAAAAGTTTAATGGCAAGCAGTGGAGAAGACTGTGCAGTAATGACAAATGTCCAAAAGAAAGCCAGCGCCGAGGTTATTGCTCTCGACATCTTAGTTTAAAGGGATCTGGTCTGAGAGGACCAACCAACTCATTTCCCGCGTAAGTTTCATGAGGGGTTAATTAGTGAGTTACTTAACTAGTGGGAAAAGTAGATTTTTTTGCAATTTGTGACTTCACACGAATTAGAAGAATGTCTAATTTTTCTATGAGTTGAGAACGGTACTTTTTCTTACAAGTGCGACAAAAAATGAGCAGTAATTAAAAATGCAGTCAACTTCCACATATTCCATCCAAATATATAGAAAATGAAATATATTAAAATGAAAAAAAGACGAGCAGAAAGTAAAAAGAAGAGAAAAAATAAGTAAAATATGTTTAAAAAATAATAAAAGACAAAATGTTTAAGAAATAAAAAAAGTACAAAGAAATGTAGACAAATGATGAAGTGAAAAAAAGAAGAAAAAATAAGTGAGAAGCCAAGCAAAGTTAAAATGAAGGAAATATTAGAAAGTAAACTTAAACAAATCAATGGTTTGGGCAAAATCGACAAAATAGTAGGGTTGAATCAAAGTAACTTTCAGATTAAGAAAAAAGTAATGAAACAATTTAAATATTCGAATGAAATATATGTTATTAATTGTTTACAAATTATTTTTAGAAACGTTTTGTTTTAATTAATATTAATCAGTCTTATTGACACATTTTAATGAAGCTACTTATCAATATTGATCGACAATAATATAATATTAAACGATCGATCTAATTAAATCAATTTTGTTAAAGATTATTTAACAAAAGTTTAAAAAAAGTTTGATTTTTGTAGTTAATTAAAACGATAAGTAATAAATAATTAATCAATTATAATTAATAATATAATATTATTAATTATAACTTTTTAACAATTTCAGATGATATTCAACAATTTGTAATATTAAAAAATATTTCGATTATAATAATATTTAATATTACAATATTACAATATTAAATATTATAATATTGCAATGTTACAATATTACAATATTACAATATTACAATATTAAATATTATAATATTGCAATGTTACAATATTACAATATTACAATATTACATATATTACAATATTGCAATGTTACAGTATTACAAAATATCAAAAATACAAAATAAAATATTATAATAATATGTAAAAATATGTTAAATATTATTTATAATAATATTGAATATTACATAATTATTAAACAACGAAATAATATTAAATATTAAATATTACAATATTACATATTACAAAATATTAAAAATACAAAATAAAATATAATATTTAAAAATTTTTACATATTATAATAATATTGAATATTACAATATTACAAAAATATTAAAATTAAAAAATGAAATTGATTAATAATAAATTATAATCAATAATATAATATCAATGTATATAATAATAATATAATAATAAACAATAAAATAAATAATAAATAAAAAAAAGAATAATAAAGACTGGGAAAATGAGGTACTTTTACCGCACGTGTGAGAAAAATATAATTCATATTTTGTTAGTATTAGTAAAAAAACAAAATTAAATAAAATCTTTTTATTTTTAGTGGTAAAATTGACGGGGAAGAGACATCGAGAGATTCAGACACTTCTCCGAATTATGGAGATAGAAGGATAGCTGGACGATTTGACCAGGATGAAACCGAAGCGGCCAATATGTTAGGTAATTAATCACTTATCCAAAATATATAAGCAATAAATTAGCTCAATTATATTATTGCAATAAAGTTCGGTAATCAATAACACTAATACACATTTATTGATTATTTGGAAAGGAACAGGTGCAAAAGTGGATACAAAATGAAAAGTAAAAATAAATTCAATCGATGTAGCTGAACGTAAAAGGAGATGAATTGTTAAAATATGGACGTGTAAAAAAGTCTAAAAATATGACGCGAATCCAACTCAAATCGATATTGATGCAGTCTTTAGTATCGCGAGCGTTGCATTAAAATAAAGTGAAAAGTGCGTGGGCTAAAGAGATATAGCTGCACTACGTCAATACAATGCAAACTTTAGCTTTGAGTCTGCGAGTTGCGTTGTTTCGCATATTTATAAATCCATCGTTTCATTTATTGATACACATTTTATTATTGTTTAATACACCATTAATTCATTTTGCGATAAAGTGTACTTTTCTGCAATCAATTATTGAACAATGAGATATCAGACGAAAGATTAATAATGTCTCATTGCAAATTTTTCAAATATAAATAGATTTTATCGATCAAAAAAAATTCAAGTATTATAACTTTTGTAACAATTTAAGATAATATTCAATAATTTGTAATATTTAAAAATATTTTAAATATTACAGTAATATTGAGTGTTACAGAATTATTAAACAATATTAAATATTGAAAGATTACAATATTACAATATTAAATATTAAAGTATTAAAATATTAAAATATTAAATATTACAAAAATATTAAAAATAAAAAATAAAGATGATTTATTCAATTCTTGAATAAGATGATTCAAGAATTGAATAAGAGCCAGGCTATTCTTCAATTTTTGTAACATTTTAAGATAATATTCAATAATTTATAATAATTAAAAATATTTGACATATTACAATAATATTAAATATTACAATATTCAATATTACAATACTGCAACATTACAATATTCAATATTACAATATTACAGTATTACAATATTACGATATTACAATATTACAATCATAAATATTACAAAAATATTACAAATAAAAAATAAAATTGATTTTAAAAATTGGTTTTCAGTATTTTTAGGAAGTTCGCTTTCCGCTCTTCCAGCCTTTTCTTCAATTTTTTAAACAATTTAAGATAATATTCAATAATTTGCAATATTTAAAAATATTTTAAATATAATAATATTAAATATTACAATATTACAAACATTTAAAAAATGCAAAATAAAATATAATAATAATATTTAAAAATATTTCAAATATTATAATATTGAAATATTAAATATTACATTATTACAATATTGCAATATTACTATATTAAATATTACAAAATTATTAAACAATATTAAACATTATAATATTAAGTATTACAATATTACAATATTGCAGTATTACAATATTACAATATTAAAATATTAAAATTTAAAATAGTACGATATTGAATATTACATATTACAATATCAAAAATTACAGTTTTATATATTACAATATTGCAATATTACAAAAATATTAAAAATAAAAAATGAAATTAACAAAAAAATGTGTTTTGCAGTGTCTTTAGGAAGTTCGCGTTCCGCTACTCCAGCCTTTTCTTCACCGACGGGGCAATCCTCTATATCACCGTGTATTAATCAGTCACCAGTGCCGTCAATTGGCTTGAATCAAAATAACGTATTTATGCCAATTTCAAGTCCGGCGCATCACGTGACACAGTTGATCTCACCGAGTGCCAAGTGGAAGCATTCACCCACACAGTCCAATTATATGGTGCAGCAGGTAATCAAGCCTGAACCAAATCGCATGGTGCGGCCAAATCGCCCGACGCCAACGGCACCAACTTCCGTGGCGCCCGCGGCTATCGGCACCAGCGTCATCAGAATCTCACCGGTGAGTCGAGATCGATTAGTCAATGTGTCGCAGGCCGTTAGCATGGCTTGGTCTGAACAATCTCCGTCTTCGCGACATCCTTCTGTGGTTACTTCTATGGCACAACAACAACAACAACAGCAACAACAACAGGTGAAATACAAACTGGGATTAATATAAATTAGGATTTTTTTTTAATTAAAAAAAGAATTTTTTAATTTAAAGGAGATTATATATATATTTGTTTTTAAAGATGTAAATACTAATATTTAAATTGAAAAATTACAATAATTATTATAATAAGTAATTAGTTAATTACTTTCATTAGTTAGTTTCTTTTGTTAATTTTTGTTAATTTCAGTTATTTAAAAATTTTTTTTTTCTTAAGTTATATCCAAACTTTGATTTAATCTTTTATAGAAATATTTTAACTTTCATTAACAAAAATATTTAAACATTTTATTTCACTTTTGGAAATTATTTAAATTGTAGTTATTTCATACTTTTAATTGTACATTCAAAAAAAAATAGTTTTGAATTATTCAGATAAAATACAATTTTTGATTAAATTTAAATTTAAATCATTGATTAAAAAAAAAAGTAATTTGATTTTAGTCACGATTTAAATCAACGATTTAAATCATTTGATTTTTATCATCGAAACTCTAATACAAGCTACACATTTTAAATTTACATTAAATTAAAATTAAAAATTTTTTCTTCGTATTAAAGTTTCGATGATTAAAATCATTGATTAAAAAAAATCATTTAACTTCTATTGCGATTTAAATCAATGATTTAAATCATCTGATATTAATCATTGAAACCCTAATTCAAACTAAGAAATTTAAATTTCAGTCTAATTTAAATTTAATTAATTTATTAATAATTTTAAATTATGTAATTTAATAAATTTAATAATAATTAATTTTATTTGTTTAAATCATCATTCGTATTTATTCCTTTATACCTAAAGATTTTACAACTTTATATAATCCCTTTTTTGTGTTTTTCAATACAGCAACAAGTACAACAACATCAGCAACATCAGCAAGGCATTATTCTACAACAAGCATTAACAGCAAACAACGGTTTCGTGGTTCAGCAGGAACAAAGTCCGTTTCCTGAACAACACGTCCATTTAATCAAGGGTCCACATTCGCCGCAAATACCAATCGCTGCATCAACTGCACAAAATCTGACGCTACTTCACAAAGTGCAAGAACAGCCAGTAGATTATGCGCAGCCTCAGCAACAACAACAGCAACAACAACAGCAACAAGAAACGCAACAGATGTATGTGATCCCAGAAAAGAAGTACTTGGTGATCAAGAATAACAGCATGGAACTTGCGTCTTCGTCTGGACCGATGACTCATATTATTGGTACTCAAGAGGACAAGTATCGCCAGAATATGATTGGTCATTTGAGCGGATTGACGCTGCATCAGGCACCAATGCAGTGTGCGCAACCACCACAGTCTCCCGCTGCATCACCGTCCGTCCATACTGATAAGATGTCGGTTTTACAACAGGTAATTTTTTTTTGATGCAGTAGAAATACGTTTATATTACGTTCAAGTAAGGGATGAAATGACTTTTCCTCCCGAGGGAGGGAAAGTGTCACTTTTGTTTTACTTTTGAGGGAAGAAAAGACGTGTTTTCTCTCCGTAGGGAAGAAAAGTAACTTTCTGTCTCTACTTTTCCTCCCGAGGGAAAGAAAGTGTTACTTTTGTCCCACTTTTGAGAGAAGATAAGATGTATTTTCTCTCCCTAGGGAGGAAAAGTAACTTTTTGTCTCTACTTTTTATCCCTACTTTTCCTCCCGAGGGAAAGAAAGTGTCACTTTTGTTCCACTTTTGAAGGAAGAAAAGATGTATTTTCTCTCCCTAGGGAAGGAAAATTAGGAAATGTTTTCTCTCCCTAGGGAGAAAAAGTAATTTTTTGTCTCTATTGATAGAAAGTAGGGACAGAAAGTTACTTTCACTCCCTAGGGAGAGAAAATACATCCCTACTTTCTATCCCGAGGGAGGGAAAGTAAAGTTTACATTACGTCAATTAAGGGATGAAATTACTTTGCCTCCCTTGGAAAGGAAAGTGCCTACTTTCGTCCCGACTAGAAAGAATTGTCACTCGTCTAAAATCGGCAATTTTTCTCCCTAGTCACGGAATATACTATTTTTTCACACGTGAATCGAAAACACATACTTTCTTCCCTCAAAATTGGGACAAAAGTGGCTCTTTCTCTCCCGAGCGAGACGAAATAATTTCATCCAGTAATTGACGTAATGTAAATTTACTTTCCCTCCCTAGAGAGAAAAAGTAATTTTCTGTCGCTACTTTCTACCTCTAGTGAAAGAAAATACATCTTTTCTTTTTTCAAAAGTGTGACAAGAGTATGATAAAAGTGGGACAGAAGTGGAACTTTTTCTCCCGAGGGAGGGAACTTTCTATCCCTAGTGAGAGAAAATACATCTTTTCTTTTCTCAAAAGTGGGACAAAAGTATGATAAAAGTGGGATAAAATTGGGACTTTTTCTCCCGAGGGAGGGAACTTTTTATCCCTAGTGAGAGAAAATACATCTTTTTTTCCCTTAAAAATGGGACAAAAATTAGGACACAAATTAGGACAAAAATGAGACAAAAGTGGTACTTTCTCTCCCTCGGGTGAGAAAGTAACTTTCTGTCCCTATTTTCTATCCCTAGGGCGGGAAGTAATTTCGCAATTTATAAAACAATTATATTCCCTTTGACTAACTGTCGTTCATTCTGTTTTGTAGGCAAATAAGATTGGTCTAAACACAACCGCACAACATCATATTGAATTGAGTCATACACCACCAACCAGCGGAGTTTTGTCAATGACTACTGTGATGACCAATGTTTCTGCTCCAACTGGCGTCTTCCAGAAGGTTATCGTTCAACCAAGCAATACAATTGTTTCAAAGACACAACCTTTGCGCGAGGAACCCAAAAATAATGGAGTTTTATGTAAGTCAACATTCACTCGATAAGTAAATATTCATCCAACATTTCTATTTATTTAAATATTAACATAACATTTTTTTTATTCGACATTTATTTTATTTGTTCAAATCCTTTGATTTGATTCGAAATTCACTCATTCAAAATGTAAATAATTATTTTTATTTAGTACACGATTTTGCACTTTGCTTGTCCATTACACTTATGCTTAATATGTGTGTCTTTGAATTGTACAATTACCTAATGTAACCGAGTTTAAGGTATTAATAATTCAACAAAATAATTAAATGATATAATCGAACAGTAATATGTAATAATATCCTAAAAAATAAATAAACAATTTTGCATGCTTTTGACCAATTTAACTAAATGGTAAGGGTTTCACAGATGGCAGCCATGATGTTATTTCAGCATACCAGCCACATCTCCCATCATTACTCAACAATGCAGGTCGTAACTGGAAAAAAGGTTTGAGTCCCTATTCAAACACGTCTCTGAATAATTTACTACAACCACAAACCATGTCTTACTGCGATCACTTGTTACAATCAAAATATCATTCCTTTTTTTCTTTACATATTTTATCTAACTCAAGTCGATGATGTAATTATTGTAATATCTGCGCTCGAGTAACAACTAATCCTGCTGAAAGTAGTCACTTACTAAATCATCGTTTATTTGAACAATTTGCAGAGATGGGCAAGTTCGTTACTCAATTAAAGCATATGTTTGATAATTGTTAAAAATAATAAAAGTTAAAAAAAATTTTGTATTGTATATTATATTATGTTATATTATTATATTTTGTATTATATTATATGTTATAATTATAATGTTAATATTTTATTTATTTTTATTATATTTTAATAATAATATAATAATAAAAATTAAAAAAAATATTTATATATTATTTTAATATATTATATTGTATTATATTATATATTAATATTGTATATTACAAAAAAATGATTAAAAAATATATTTTTAAACATTTTTTAAATTTAATATAAGTAATTGGGTAGTTGTTTTTGCCCATCTCTGATTATTTGTGTCACACGGGTATGGTAAAATAATCATAAAGTATTGGTTTTTAGCATAAGTTATGATGGTTTTACTATATTTGTTGTTCAAATGACTAACTACTAACAATTTCTTACAAATAACAAAAATTGCGTTTTGAAATTCCGAGTTATCAGCCTTAGTTCAATTCTGTTTCAAAAGTATATGATATATATTAAAGTTACTTTGATATACAAATGAAATCAAGTCAATTTTTGGTATCCCTAATAATAATTGAATCGAATTTTGACGTGTCGAAATACTTTTTACTTTTTTTAAAATTATTTTCGTTTTATTTTCATTTACTTTATATTTATTTAAATATTTTATTTAATATTTATTTTAATTATTTATTATTATTAATATTTTTAAAATTATTTATTATTATTTCCTCATTTTATTTTTTATTATTATTTATTATTTTAATTCTTTTATTTTTTTAAATTTATTTATTTAATTTTTGATTTAATTTTAATTTAATTAATTTAATTAAAATAAAACCTGTCATATATATTAAAATAGTGATAATAAAATTTAAATTTTATGATATAAATTTGAAAATAAACAAATTATATAATTACAAAATATCAAATTAAAAAAAATATATATATATATATATATGTATATCAGAAGCGTCAAAATTCGATTCAATTATTATTTGGAATACCAAAAATTAACAAATAAAATGTATAAGAAGACAAACTTCATTAATTGAATTAATTTTTCAAATTAATTTTTCAAATTAATTTTTCAAATTCAAATTTCATTAAATAAGGCAGAAAACTTGAATTTTTAACAGCGTTGCCGTACTTGTCTTCAATCAAAATTGTGCAGTTCGCCAATCGGTTGCTATTTTTTCAATATTTGACTGCATATATATATATGAATAATGCATAATGTAATTTTGTGTCTTTTTAGCCTTCACCTGGCAAGCGACAGTATTGGATCAACCTGAGGTGAGTCCGCCACCGTCCACTCTGAGTCCTCCATTGAGCGCACCGCCAATTCCAAGTCTGAGCAATCCCACTGACGAAGCTCAAGTACCAGAATCTATTATTTTACCGGATGACGAGGAAGATGACGTTTTCGAAAATGAACCTACAAGCCAGGCTGAAATTGAGGCAAATGCGAATAAACGGCGCAGTCAGTCGCTCAGTGCTTTGCAGACTAAGGAACCACAAAGTCCCTCAAAGGTGCTTATTTAATTTTTATTATTATTATAAATTATTATTATTTAATATATAATATTAAAAGTATCGTAAAATTTCAAATTTATTTATATAATTTAATTACACATTTAAATTGCGTAAATATGCTTAATACAAAAATAATGTTAATGTAATTGTAATTTTATAATAAAATTATTTCAAACTTATCATTTACTTAAATGATAAGTAAATATTTTAAATTACAATAAAAATTATTTAATTATAATTTTACATTCAAACCTTTTTTCCAAGATTTTTCATTTTTATCATTTACTTATTTTCATAATATTTGATTATTAATTTCTCAAATTTCTCAAAAAAAGAAAAAATAATAATAATAAAGTAAAAATTACAAAAAATACATAATAATTTATTTTGCAGACACCAAAAGATCGAATTCGTCGACCGATGAATGCATTTATGATATTTTCCAAGCGCCATCGAGCGATGGTTCATCAGAGACATCCGAACCAGGATAACCGGACGGTGTCGAAAATTTTAGGCGAATGGTGGTACGCGTTGGGTCCCGAAGAAAAACAGCAATATCATAATCTCGCGACACAAGTCAAGGAAGCGCACTTTAAAGCGCATCCTGACTGGAAATGGTGCAGCAAAGATCGCAGAAAATCTTCCACGACGAGTTTCAAGGGAAGTGAATCTCGAGGCAAACTCAACAGCACGGGTGAGGAAATTGACATGGGTCCGCCGTCAGATGACGTACCGCTAACACCAAGAGCAGCTGATGATGTTGTTGCGGTTCCCATATCCACAATTTACAACGAAACGTCATCTTCTGAGGTGATTTGCATTCATTTAATTATTTATTTAAATAAATTAAATTGAAATTATTATTTAAATTTTATAATATATTATATAAATAATGTCTAGACTTAGGAGCTTAAAAGAGAATATTTCGAAACTCATTTTTCCACATTTTAGAAATTTTCAAAATAATTTTATTTTTAAAAATGTGATTTAAAACAAAAATTTTTTTGTTTTTGTAAAATTTTCATGAATTCTTCTAAACATTCTCTATGTCCTTGAATGTTTTCAAATTTTGTTAAAAAGTAGTGTAATGAAAAAAAAATTTATTTTGAAATATCACGTTTTTAAAAATAAAATAAAAAATACATATAGAAAAATTTTGAAAATTCGGGAAAATAAATTTTAAAATATTCTCTTTTACATTTAACATTTTTATCCGGTGATGCCCTTTTATATTATACATTAATATTAAAATAATATAAATTTATATTATAAATATTATATAAATTTAAATGATTTAATTATTAATTAAATTTTAAAATTAAAATGATTTGAATAGATGGCTAATGAAGTGCAATCACAGCATCGGGTGGTAGAAGTATCAACGCAACCTGAAAATTATGACACGGATGTGAAACAGGAAGAGGATGGAAATGGTTCGGACGATGATCACATGGTGATTTGTGAGGATCCACAACCAGAGACAGATCATAGAAGTAAAGATAACAATAATCCAGAAAGTGATAACGAACATCCGGAGGATGATCCAGAAATGAGATCGCGTTCGCCAAAACGTGACGATGTTAAACAGGAAGTCACTTGTCGACCAAAGCCTATTAAAGGTACATTTAGGAAAAGCGACACTTGTTATATTAACCAAACTGTCATTGTAAATGACATTTCATTAAAGCAACTTACAAAAATGGTTAAGATAATGAAAAGAGTCATTTCGATACTCGAAAAATGTAGTTCAGTTACTGAAATTGATTGGTTTTGTTACTTTAATGTAATGTCTCCGTTTATAAAAACGATGATTGATGTTTATATAACTAAATAAATTTTTGGTTCAACGCAAAACATCATGTTAATAAGACATTTTCTTCGTCTGTTATGATAACCAGTTTGAGCTGTTGTCCATAAAAGTAACAAGATTTTTTTATTTATTTTTTTTTAATTATTATTACCAAAAAATTTGCGTCAGTGATATAATTATTAATTATCATTAATTTGTGTATTGATTATTTAATTGAGATAATATTTTAGCCCGACTGCCACCTGCAGAAGTCGAGCCAAAATATCACCACACTACAATGGACAAAACGGGAACAGTTTCGGTATTATCGACAACTTATCCGTATCACAGTCCCGTTAATCCAAGTGGAGTCTCGGGCTTCCATCCGACTGCGGGCGGTGCTTTCATTACAATGCCAGTATCACCAAAAGTTGTCAAAAATGAGCAACAATTTAATACCACGCAGTACACGGTTAACAATTTAGTTGCCACTTCTCATCCGGAAAATGGTCATAGTAAATTTACAACAACTCCAGTTTTGCATTCGGTAAATGATCCATATTTATATTATACATTTACTTTAACATGTAATTTAAATAATTTTCTTCATAAAAAACACTTTAATTTGTTAAATAAATCATTTGTTGAATATTATTGGAAATATAACACTTATTTCAATTGTGATACTTGAATAATCGTATTATGTTATATAAAATATAAAAACATAAAAATTTAAGTAACTAGAATTAACAATACTAACAGATTGGAACAAAACCTATGTTGGCTCTGTTTAAACAACAGCAGCCAATTCAACCTTTAGGGTCCATCTACCGTCCTCCGACTTCTGGAACACCTTATCCACCACCACTTACTTTGACATTACTTGAAAATGAATTGGTTGTTGCCAAACCACAGCAGGGAGCACAGTATTTGGGATCAACTAGTACTCATCCGAGAATGTTTAATTTCCAGTTACCAATTTCAGGTGAATTATACTCTTTCTTATATAAAAGAAAAGAAAAAGTTTATTTATTGTTTATTTATTACTTTTTGCTTTTCATTTATTTAAAAAAAATTTTTGTTCATTATTTTTGTTACTGTTTTTTGCCGCACTTATAAGAAAAAGTATTGTACGCAACTCATGAGAAAAGTAGACAAATCAGAAAAATAAGTTTAAAAAACATCTACTTTTCTCACTAGTTAAGTAATATACTATTTGTTACTTAAATTAATATATTCTAAACATTTGTATTTTTCTATTTTTTAGTAGGGGCGAAAGTAGAGACACACAGTGTAATCGTAAGCAAATCTTATTCTAATTCATCATCCAATCCTAGTACACCAAATTACCGTGGTTTTGGTCATCCAATTACTAGATTAACTGAAACGGATAAAAATGATAATCAATCAATGACAAATCATTTTTATGGTAAGTTGATTTATTTGATCTATAACAATTTAAATGAATGAATAAATAAATAAATATATAAATGTATATATATATATTATTCTATGACCATATATATATATAGGCTAACCATTAAAAGTAATATCTATATTCATATTATATATAGATATACATTTAATGGTTGGCCCAAAAGACATATGTCTATGTATACATATCATTTTCAGTTAAATTAATATGTTAATTTTTATCATTACAGTTAATAATTCTAAAGGTGAAAGTGAAAGGCAAGATTCAACTCTGCAACAAATAATTCATAATGAAAACCAAAAGCCACCTTCAACGCCTCACACACCACATACACCATACACTAATTCAGGCGTTGCAGAGCACTCGTCAAATAAAACTTATATCAAAGACGACAGTGCAACTTCAACTAATGATTCTGGATCCCATAAAGGACCCTTTTTGCTTGGCCCAACGCCAGCTCAACTTGGCATCGCACCTCTGCAAAGGAGACAATCAATAGGTTCAAATTCTTACATTCATCTTTTTTGTTTGTACTAAAACTAAATTTACTAAATGTATTCATTTTATTAAATAACCTAATTTAATCCAATATTCAGCTTTAGTACCTACAACGTCCACTGCTGGAGAACACGGACCCGTAACGAGTCAACAATCTGATACCCAATCACAACCAATTACGTCGTCGTCAGGAATAAAACAAACGCAACATAATCTTGCCGAATCTCTGGCTTCGCCTTCTCCTTTGGCTAAGAAAACTTCGTTCTTTAAGAAGACTGTTGAAGATGGCATGGATAGGTAATTATTTGTTTAACTTTTCTTTGACTTATTAATTAAATGAAAATTGATCATTTTCATTTAATTTAATTAATAATATTTAATAATGAAAATGTATTATGTAATGATTAATACAAATTTGTATTATTTGCAGAGTTTTGGAACAAGTAAATTTTCAAGAAAAATTTTCATCTTTGCCAGAGTTTAAGCCTGAGAATATTCAAAGTCCTAGTGCAATAAGCATGAATACACCTGCAGCATCTACGGCACGCAGTGCCAGTACACCAGGTATACACACTTCAAATATGTCATCTGTTCAAGGTTACCGTAAGAAGTCAACTCCGAGCTCCCATAGATCTAATAGTAAGAGTTATTGACATATTATCATTGGTTTATATTATTTTATTACTGTTTCCTTTCAGGGCTGGGTGATATTTCAGATACTTCTACTTTAAATTCTATTTTAAATAGTAAATACTATTGACTATTTTCGATTTAAAATAGTCCAATTCAAAACTACTTACTATTTGTATTTACTATTTGAAACAAATGTAAAAATGATTGATTAAATAGTTGAAATAGTCGATACTTAACTGTATTTTGAAAAACTATGAATTGATAAAGCAGCATTTTCTTTCCTCTTTTCGATCGCACTAAGTTGATCTTAGTTTAGTTTTCTCCTAATTGATGGAGCATCGATGGCGATATTTTCTGTCGAGTGATTATTTTCAATAGCATATAGCAAATAACATTCTAACTAAATGTCGTGCTAATATGTTAGATCAAACACATTAGCACGTGCCTACAACTCGACAACATTCGTGCCTGACGGCACTCGTACGGAAAGTACCTACTTTCCGCACTAGTGCGGAAAATAGCCACTTTCCGTACTGTCCCGCGTGCAGAAAAATGTCGTTTTTCGAATATAATTGTTACAGTTCCGATGAAGTCTTCTCAAGGAAGATGAAACGTGAACAATAAATGTATATATCAAATAATAATTCTCAAGGAATTTCAATTATAATTTATTTTACTCCTATCGGCCAAAAATAAAGACAATTATTATGTTCTGAGTATACTTTTTCTATAAAAATATATTCTTAATACATTTATAATATATTCTTAATAGATTCTTAATATGTTTTTAATATAATCTTAATATATTCATAATATATTTTTGAAATATGTAAAAATATATTAAAAATATTAACAATATATTAACAATATATTCGCAATATATTTTTCGTTGTGATAGGGAATTAGATGTAAAATCATGTTTTTCATACAGTTTTAATTATAGTATATCTGGTCAAGCAAATTATTTACTATTTCAAACTATTTATTAAATACTATACTATTTACTATGTGTTATTTAAAATAGTCTATAACACGATTATTCTCCATCAAAACGAAAAATGTATTGCGAATATATTTTTAATATATTTGCAATACATTCTTAATACATTCTTAATACATTTTTAATATATTTTTTAATATAGGAACATATTCTAAATATATTGAAAATGTATTCACAATATAATGACAAAAAAGTAAATTTGGAACATGTTTTAAATATATCACAAATATATTATGAACATATTGAGAGTATATTAAAAATACATTACGATTGTATTATGAATATATTAAGAATATATTTTTATAGAAAAAGTATATTCAGAATATATTAACAATATATTCGCAATATATTTTTCGTTTTGCTAAGGTTTTATTTAATATTTAAAATAGCGTTGATAACAAACTATTTATATTTCTATTTAAAATAGTAAAAATGAACTATTCAACTCAGCCCTGGTTCCTTTTATTAATGCAAAAAAAAGAAATTAAGAAAATTAGAATCGCCGGGGCGCTGGCGCGCCCCTTGATTATTTTAAATAACAAAATATTCCCACAGGGACGAAAATATATTTCCCAAAATATATTTGAAATATATATCATTTCTTGCCATTTTACGTATACAAAATATATATTCTATATATTTTTTTATTTATTTTCTAAAATATATTTGTAAAAATATATAAAAAATATATGCCATTTATATAATTTCTTGCCGCAAATATATTTTTTGCAGAAATAGTATATTACGCAACAAGGGAGATGAGATCGGAAACGAATTTTCGATCATCTCCCATGTTGCGTACTATATTTTTCGTTACGAGGGAGGGAAAAAAGCCATTTTCCTAAATCTCCCTAGGGAGGAAAATGGCATTTCCCTCCCCGAGTAACGAAAAATAAATTTTATATATATTTTGAAAATATATTTTCGATCGTGTGGGTTAATAAATATTAATAAATATTAATTATAAACTATTATATTAATCAATAAAATAATTCTTTTCAATAGCCAATGACGACGATAATGAAACAGACGTTGCAATTTCCGCAACACCAAAGTCAACTTCCAGCATGAAGTTAACCGGAAATACATTTTTTGGGCCCGATTTTAACGTCGAGGCATTCCGAGCGAATGCTGATTTAATGAACGAAGTGGATAATACTTCACCGAGAACTCCGAAAACACCCGGAGGCGGCACTACAGGAGTGGTTGGTGTCAATCGCAATGATAACGAGCGCGGACACCGAAAAGTTCTGGAACAACGCCGACAACTTGTAATGCAGTTGTTCCAAGATCAAGGCTACTTTCCGTCGACACAAGCGACTTCCAATTTCCAGGCCAAGTATTCTGATATTTTTCCAAGCAAATCGAGTTTACAACTCAAAATTCGTGAAGTGCGACAGAAACTTAAGGCCAATTCCACTCCAATGAGCGCAAACAGTTTGGTCAGCCCTTTACCAGTTTCCGAATCTTCTCCTAATAATAATAATAATAACAATAATAATACAGGTGAGTTGGATTTTATAAGATTTAGATTTATTGTATGATTTAGATTTATTGTATAATTCATGATTAAATTAAGGTTTTATTATTATTATATTTATTATATTTAGTAATTATAGTGCAGTGGAATATTATAAATATCTTTTTGTTTTGATTACAAGTATCCCTGCGGTAAAAATTTGATTAAATTTCTATACTAAAATGTAATTGAAATTCTGTATAGAAATATATATAGAAATCTACATAGAAATCTATTGATATTTCTTTTAAATGTACAATTGAATTAAATTTTTAATTAGATTCCTTTACAGAAATCTTTTCACATTTTTATATTTTCAATTTTTCACATTTTTCAATGTTTGTTTAATATTTTGACAATTTTAAACCTTAAAATATTTATTTTGCCATAAAAGAAATATTTATATTTTGCATTTTTTTAATTTTCACTTTTAAAATTTTAGTTGTTTACATTTTTGATTGTGCAAATTTTTATTTTGTCAAACAAACAAATATTTGTATTTTGAATTGTTTTTAATTTTCTTATCTGGAAAATTTTATTTACTTACATTTTTTATTTTTCAAATTTACACATTTTTACATTTCATATTTGAAATTTAAAAAATATAAAAATGTAATAAATTAAAAATATGAAATTATGCAAATTCGTAAAATAATTTCACATTTTGAATTGTTCATATTTTTAATTTTTGTTTTATCTTTTCTATTCTCACATTCTTAAATTTCCATTTTTGTATTCGTTTAATTTTCAATTTTTAACGTTATATTTTCAAATGTTTTTTTCTAAATTGGAAAATATGAACACTTGAAAAAAAAAAAAATTAAAATTATGTATATTTGAAATTCCAAAAAGAGCAAATTTAAGAATATAAAATTTCGAAAAAAGATGTACATTTGAACATTTACATATTTTCAAATTTCCATTCGTTTAAAGTTTTCACATTTGAAAAGTTAAAATGATTAATTTAAAAAAATTTAAATAATGGATATTCAAACATATAAATATTTGAAAATTAACAAATAAAAAAATGTGCAAATTTGAAAATATAAAAAAAATTTGATTAAATTTTTGCAGCAGGGATGTATCATTTTTCAAATTTTCATATTTTCATATGTATAAATTTTCAAATTTATAAAATAATGGATATTCCAAAATATAAATATTTGGAAATGAAAAAAATATAAAAATTTAATATTTAAAAATGTAAACAAATTTAATTAGACTTCTAAAAAAATCCAATTTAATTTCTATATAGATTTCTATATAAAATTCTAATAACACTTCCATATAGAAATCTAATTAGATTTTTGCAGCAAATTTTGCATATTTTTATTTGTTATTATTATTTATATTAAAAAAAAAGGTTTGGGAAATGCAAATAGGTCCTTCGAGTGATGTATTTTCATTTTTTATACATTCATTTACAGGAAATGATACAAAAAAGTAATTAATTGAATTATTGATTATAAATCGTTAAAAAACAATGTTTATCATTATTTAACATTAAAAAATCCTTTAACTAAATTGATTGATTAAATGTTTTTTTTTTTCAGGGCCATTATCTACCCCCCCTACATTGGTTGGAGCTTCACATACACTGCCCGTAAGCAGTAGTGGCAGCTAGCGGGCATCGACAAACTGTATTACTGTGATACTGTGAAACTGTATTGTAAAGTCCAGTGCAATTTGAATCTTGGTATAATCTAATATAGATTTAATAGGAATACTTGTTAAAGTGTGTCATTGCTTAAAAATCAGTGACAAAGCAGTAAATATGTCTACTTGTTATTACAATAAAAAGCATTTGATGATCTCGATTTAATTTAAAAATCAATGCCTAAAATGGTAGAAACGTTTATTTTGACAATCAGTTTTATATTGCAATTATTTCATAGATATTTATTTGTATTGTTGTACGACGCTTCTAATAATAGAGTAGTTCATAATAGGCTAATTTGTATTAAAAATGTTATATTTTGAATAACATTTCGGGAATGTTACAAATATGAATATAAATTTTATGATTTTAAAATGGCCTAAATTTGAACAAATTTTAATTTTATAAGGCATGTGTTATGTTGTATAATAATTTTGTTTAAAAAAGTACTCATTTTTAGGCCTCGGCACACTTTGACGAAAGAGGCCTAAGCCGTTGTTAAATATTGTTGAAAAAAAAAAATAATAAGTAAATTGATAAGAAAAATAAAAACTACGACATCCAGTGAGAAAGTGTAAATCAGCGTATGCATCGGAATAATTATAATTCCAGAGTATTAAATTTGATAAAAAAAAGAAAAGAATAATGAAAAGTAGAAAAAATTTAAATCAGAGTTTATATACTTTAGTCATACTGCATATACAAATAAACAATAATTTAAATTGAACGAATTTTTGAAAAAAACATTTCATTGCAATTACACTTGATGTTTTGTCTAAAATATTCAAAGATAATATTGTCAGCGACGTGGTATTATTAATAATTATTTATAAAAAAATTGTTTCTAAGAAAAGTATATTAAAAAAATATAAATTTATATTTATTTAAACTTCAATAAATATAAATTTTTTTTAATATATAAATTACAGTGAAATGAGTTAAACAAAATAAAATAATAATTCAACATTTTTATGTTAATATTACTTATATTGAAACGATTCTAATTATCAATTTTTGTTTCGCAATTAAAATTACATTTTATTCATTAATTAAAGAAAATATTTTTTATTTTTGAAAGTTCTCAGAGATGGGCTTACTCTGATTCATGGCTGCACAAGCCCAGAGCAAAGCCCATATTTCATCCCCGAACTTATATTTAGACATACATATATATATTTATGCTAATACAAACTTAAATTACGAATCTTAATGATTATGAATGAATTTCTAGCAACAAAACACTATTAGGATAAATTCCTGGAGAGAGCGAGGGATCTCTCCAGGGTGAGAAAACTGACGAAGAACGAAAAAATTAACTGAATTACCTCCGGGATGGAATCCTTATTTAGGTAAGGAATTCCATCCTGGAGGGAAACCTTACTAATACGAGGTAACTATTTTAAGTCTTTATCATTAATTAATTAAATTCAATAAATATAAGGATTTACTCCATGTTTACGGTTACATCGATTCCAGACGATCGCCGAGCCAAAATATTTTCTTTAATTAATGAATAAAATTTAATTTTAATATATATACATATATATATTAAATAAGTTAATATGAGTTTGCTGACATGATTTTTGTACGACAAAATATCTTGAGTATGTTTCAAAGTTATTCTATAAAAAATTATAGAATTTCAGAATGAAAAAAAAACGAAAAATGTAAACTGGATAAGAGTGGTGTTAAGAAGCACAAATTCTACTCAAAATTTAGTGGAAAAGTAACGGAAAATATCTTCGCACGGCTAATAAAATAATGATTAATATAAGAATCCATAAATGCCGAGTGTTTCATGTGTCTTTGAAACTGAAGTATTTTTCTTGGCAATATATAGATTATCATTATTGCCAATCTTTATTCTAATTATTATTATTATGAATAAATTAATGATTATGATCAATCATAGTTACGATTATTCAAATACGAGGAGAAACACAACACGTGCCATTCTACGGTGAAAAAGAAAAATAAAAACAAACAAAGGAAACGCAGCATTACATAAACAATTCCCTTGTTAGATATACATTTACTGTTAGATGATAATAATTGAATATAGTTAATATTTAAAATGTTTCCAATATTCTTGAAAGTACTTATTGACTGTTTTTATAACTTCGCCAACATTCAATAACAAACAAATGTATTTGCTTTTGCTTAATATTTGTTAAATTTTAAATTCAACTTAAAAAAAAATGAAATTAAATATTAATTTATAATAAAACACATCAAGGTCAGAAAACTATCACCTATCACTTGCATTTCAAAAATTGACTATTTATATTCCTATGAAAAAAACTATGTGATAAATCATACAAAAAATTATACTAAAAATTATATACAAAAAGTTATAATAAATTATATGAAGAACAACGTAAAGAAATATGTTTTGATTTGGCATAGAAAACTATATATATTATTAAATGAAAACTTTAAATGGAAAATCATACAGAAAATTATATAGAAAAATATATGAAAAATGATAAAAAAATATTGAAAATTAAATTTAATTAAAATTAATTAAATATTAATATATATTAATTAATATATAAATAATAATTAAAAAAATGAAAATTAAAATGTAAAAACCCTACTGAAAAATATATAAATTAATTACAATTTCAAAATTGCACAAATTTGTTTTTTGTAGCACCTTTCGGCAAACACAAAATCTTAAATTAATACAATTATTACATTTAACTTATATACTTCTGGATTCACCTTGCTTGCTTGCAGGAAGTATATAAGTTAAATATAACAATTGTATTAATTTAAGATGTTTTGTTTGCCGAAAGGCGCTAACAATTTCAATATTTTTATATATTCTTGAGCAGTGTATTTAAATTTTGTTAATTATTTTTTAAATACTTTTTCATATAATTTATTATAACATTTTCCATATAATTTTCAGTATATTTTTTTATGATTTATCACATAGTTTTTTTTACAGGAATATTATTGTAAAAACGATTTTTTAAATAAATAATTAATATTGAATTTGTACATGTTTTACTGTATATGTCAAAATAATAATAATAAAAATAAAGTAATATATATATTTATAATATATATACATGCATGTTGTATGTTGGCGATGGTTGTTGAATTTGATTGTAAAAAAGCAAACGTAGTTTATACTGAAACGATGATGAAATGCGCACTTTAACGTCTTGCGCCACGGCACGCATAACGTAGTTAGGCTAGTAATGATGTCTATACTACATATTTTTAAAATAGAGTGGGTCAAATGTAATCTTGAATTATTTCAGGCAAAGCAATGAAATATGTTTTCGTTACGAGAAATATGTTTATAAGGCTTTAAATACCACCTGCCAATTTGTTTTGTACGGTTTCAAGAAATCTCGAATATTGATAATCTTCCAAGGACAAAAGGTCAAAACATTTTGATTCAACCCATTGTTTATTTTATATATAAATCCAAACAAATGTTTAATCCAACATGCTTTTTCATAATATTATCGTTTATTCAAGGACGTTCTAATTTTGCAAGGACAAAAGGTCAAAACATTTGTATTCAATCCATTGTTTATTTGATATATAAATCCAAACAAATGTTTAATCCAACATGCTTTTTCATAATATTATCGTTTATTCAAGGACGTTCTAATTTTGCAAGGACAAAAGGTCAAAACATTTGTATTCAATCCATTGTTTATTTGATATATAAATCCAAACAAATGTTTAATCCAACATGCTTTTTCATAATATTATCGTTTATTCAAGGACGTTCTAATTTTGCAAGGACAAAAGGTCAAAACATTTGTATTCAATCCATTGTTTATTTGATACAAAAATCCAAACAAATGTTTAATCTAATATTTATTTAATATGCTTTTACATAATATTATCATTCATTCAAGGACGTTATCGGCCATTTCGGCAAGAAATTTTATTTTAAAAATACATAAAAAATACCATGCTTAATATCAAAGTAAAACGATTTTGAATAATTTGCTTGAAAAGCTGATCAGAATGAGTACTTTTTATCTATTTTTTAAAATTAATATTTACTTGTTTACTCTGAGTTATACAAATAAATTTAAATAAATAAACAAAAAATTTTATTCAGAATATCGTTTAAAGGATAAGCCACCCCAGTGCCCATCTTCTCTTGGAAGCTCCTCTTAACCACCGTCAGGTGGATCTCTTCCACGGCTGGAGCCTAATGTTGATTTGTTTCCTGCACACCACTGGGCGTCCCAGATGCCGTCTTTACGATGTCTTTATATTATAATATATATTATTATAATATAATTATAATTTTCAATAGATCAGTTTCAGCATTTATTTTGATTAGTTTGCAACAATAGAACGTCCTTAATGACCTTGTCTGCCTTTGTTTACATTAAAAGTAAACACGAATGTTTTGTTTGTCCGACGCATTGTTTTGATATATTCTTGGAATGTTATTGAGTATTCGAAATTTTTGTTGGTTCTCAATCCTTCTCCAAAGTTAGTCCTCTACTTCAGTGTTAATACACTTTTTATTTGTAAATAATATATAATTCATTACATTACTGTCTAAAACCCATATTAGCTATCATTTTGTATCAAAGCGTTGATCACACGTGATTGCAAAAGAGGGACGCTTAAAACCTGTACTGACCAATTACTGTTAAACAAAACAAAACTAAAAAAAGGGACTGAAAATAATAAATAATAATAATAATTACAAAAGAGAGAAAGTGAGAGAGCGAGCGAGCGAGAACGAGAGCGAGAGAGAAGAAAAATATTAATTCTTAAGATAAATGAAAATAAACGGAAAAAGCGTCTAATTTAGCTGTATTCATATTCAAAGAATATCCAAACACAGTGCTTCTTACGAATACTCATCTTGATTGTTTTTTCTAATAAAAAAAAAACACGTCGGATTGACGATTATTATTATATTAATGATTGTATTAGGAAATTGGCATGTTGACGTTACGTCAGTCAATGTATAAAATGTCAATGGATCGGTTGATCATCAAGAGTTTTATCAACATCTAATATTATTTAATAGCGATTCGAAGAAGCCTTTATGAATCGCGTCAGTTAATGCGCAATCTTAGATTATTTTTATCTTTTATATTTTAATTATATGTTTCAATGATGTACATTTATTTATCTATATTTTATGTGTATAAAAATTATTAAAGTTTGTATATATTATAACATTAAAATAATGCATAGTTTTTAAAACACTGTTTTCGACTTATTTTGTTTTTATCGTTTTCAGGTGCGTTCACAGTTTTTATGGTTTTAATACAGCGTCTTTTCAATTTTTGCATTTTTATTTCCATTTAATTCAATTTGATAATTAAACGAATTATGACATTTTATTATTTTTTTAATTGTTCATTGAAATTTGAATATTATTTGTATTATCATTTTTCATTATAGTTTACCTTGTTTGATATTAATAATATATTTTCATACGTTCACATGTCTTTGTTTACATTATATGTAAACATAAGTATTTGTCTTTGTTTACAATATGTGTAAACATTATTATTTGTGTTTGTTTACATTGTATGTAAACATAAAGTAATTGTCTTTGTATACATTATATGTAAACATGTTTATTTGTCTTTGTTTACATTGAATGTAAACATGAGTATTCGTCTTTGTTTACATTGTATGTAAACATGAGTATTTGTCTTTATTTAAATTAAATGTAAACATAATTATTTGTCTTTGTTTACATTATGTGTAAACATGAGTACACTTGACTTTCTCTAAGAGCACGATCGCTAAGAGCACGCGATCTGTAAGAGAACGAAAATATGTTCGGTAAGAACACGGAAGTTAGCATTTCTAAAAAGCGCGCGAAATTCAAAATCAAGAGTTTAAAAGTTTAAAAACAGAATTCATTAAATCTAGTACTTTGCATAATTTTTATAGAAATAAAGCATACGTTTCATTTAAAAATTTGTTAAATGAAACTTTTAATATTTTTGTCTAATTATTGTTTGTCTAAATATTTTGTCTAATTAATCTTATTAGAACGAAATACATTTCGAAATTAAGTGAAAATATTTATTAACTCTATATTTAATACATACATTAAATTACAATAAAACTTATTACTTTTAAATATTTTATGAAAAATCTAAATAATAGCTTTTAATGGAACAAACAATATATATCAAATATGATAATAATGTTATATGTCAACAAACAATAATAAGTATAACCTATTTATTCATTTCGCGATTTCTGCGCGTCAGGAATGCGCAGTGAGCGGAAAACTTAATGCGCGTGCGCGGAACCAACATTAAGTTTCGTGCTCTTAGGGATCATTTCCGTTACCAAGTTCGTGCTCTTAGAGAAAGTCAAGTGTATTTGTTTTTGTTTACATTATATGTAAACATGATTATTTGTCTTTGTTTACATGGTATGTAAACATGGTTATTTGTTTTTGTTTACATTATATGTAAACATGAGTATTTATCTTTGTTTAACACATTGTTTTTTGGAGATTTGAAAATAGACTCTAAAATGATGCATTTTAAATCACTGATTGATGAAATATTAAGTATCATGAAAAAGAAAAAAAAATGGTTCAGAGTAAAGAATAAATAAATATATGTGTGAAATACAGAATTTAATCACCATTCGAGTGCGATTTAGTCTCAAAATAATTTGAAAGAAATTTAAGTATCATACAATTGATCCATGATGTAAGTAATTTGAGGGGTGAGATGGGAGGGGGGGGGGGTGAAAGTACGTAGACATTTCTCGTATGTACATTGTTTAACACAACCCTCACGATAGAAAATATATTTTGAAAATATATGCAAAAATATCTCATTTTTTGTCACAAAAATATAATTTGAATATATTTGTTTAAACTTGAATATATTTTTGAACAAATATATTTTAATATATTTCGAAATATCTAACTTTTTATCGAAAATACATCTTATTTTAATATATTTAGATATACTTTTGCGTATATTTTGAAATATATTTTGTTCCGTGAGGGGTTGCTGAAGTTTTGATGAATGTCGATTTGAAAAGCCTACAAGTGCCTAAATATCACAATTGTATAAATGTACCAACTGTGCTGTCGAATGGTGAGTATATCTGATTATTTACGTATATCAAAATTTAATACTTTTCTTCAAATGACACACTTCTATGATGCAAATAAAGATATGATGTTTATCGTAAACTGTTCGTCTGTAAACTTTGTTTTGTTTTGTTTTCAATCATTTCAAAACAAAAGAAATGTTTTGTTTTGAAAACTTCAAGTTCAAATTTAGACAGTTTTCAAAATAAAACAAAGTTTTTGTTGTTGTTGTTTTTTTTCATTCAAAACACAACAAAGTTTTATTTTGTTCTTCAAAGCAAAACATAGTTTTGTTTTCTTTTTCAAAACAAAACAAAGTTTTGTTTTTCTTTTCAAAATAAAACAAGGTTTTGTTTCGTTTTTTTTGTATCAAAATAAAACAAAGTATTGTTTTGAAAACGTTCTAAATTTAACCTTCAAAATCAAAGTACATATTTTTATTTAAATTTATTTAAATTATAACTTATATTATTTTATTACAATGATACGATTACATCACAAATTGAGATGTAAAATAACAAACGGAAAATATTTATGATGAACATATGTAGTATGTAAAATTGTGGGAAAATGTTAAAACAGTACAATGTGAAGAGACAATCTTAAAACGGGGTGCTTAAATGAATGTAAACATTGAATGTCGTATAGTCAATTCAGTTACAAACAAATATGCTTTATGTATAGATAAATGCGTGTATTTCATATAAGCTGTATATATAAAAAATAAATACTCGCTGAATACCACTCTGAAGGAAAAATCAGGCGATTATTTATTAAGAAATCATAAGAATAACATTTTATTCATTCAACTCAAATTCAAAATTCAAATTCTTAATTGATTTATTACACTAAACAAAATACATCCGATCATTGTTTAACATATTATCTTCCAGATCTTGAGAAATCGTATTTTAAGAAAACTAATGAAAATAAATAAATATAATCTATACATAATGAATAGAGAATATATATTATATATATATATATTATATAAGTAAAAAAATATATATATATCATATATATATATATATATATATATAATATGGCATTTCCTGATTTTTCATTCAGTTTATGTTTACAGGAATCAAGCGTCCTTCCTTTTTAAATTGTATTTTGTTATATTAAAAGTGATGATACAAGTAAATACTCTATTTTGGTACTTTAATTGATGTGATTTTTCATATTCATTCATTTTTATTATTTTTTTAAATTTATATTCAAAACTTTTTTATATAAGAAAAGTGTCACTATGGCGGTCGCACTAGTTTGACCAAATACTTCGATTTAGCGCTCTCACGATGGAAACTATGTTTTGGAAATATATGCAAAAATATATTTTGAATATATTTGTATAAAGTCGAACATATTTTCGCATATATTTTCACATATATTTTGTAATAAATACATTTAAATATATTTCAAAATATCCAACTTTTGGTCGAAAATATGTTTTATTTTAATATTATTATATATATTTGTACATATATTTGTGCATATATTTGTGCATATATTTTGAAATATATTTTGTTGCGTGAGGGCGTATTTGCAAGTTTACAGGGTATACAGAAATTGAGGCACCACATTAGTTTATGAGAAAATTGTTTTTTTATTTAAATTATATTGCCTATTAATAAATCCTTTTTGAATATAAAAAAAACATTCGGCTAAACCTTTTTCTTGAATTAAACTGCAATTATGTAAAATTGCGCAATTCGCAAAGTTGATCGTATCTATGAATATTTGTTCACCAGTAACAGTATGTGATTTTGTTATTTGTTTATTGTATTAATTTTGTTTACTTTGAAGATATTGCTTTAGCTGGCAGGAGAATACAAAGTGTTGGCACTTATTTCCCGTGCAAAAATGATATCTGGCATAAGTATGGCACAATCATGGCGAAAAAATGGATGATGATCGCGAGCCATACGTTTGCCATGTTATTGCCATTTTGTTGTCCGAGGGCTGAAAAGTTAATGCCAGGTCTGGCAAGAGTCTGGTAAAGGTCTGGCAAAGTATTGGCAATAGTCTGGCAAAGTACTGGCAAGAGTCTGGCAAAGTACTGGCAAGAGTCTGGCACACTCTGTCACACTCTGACAAGAGTCTGGCAAAGTACTGGCAAGAGTTTGGCAACACTCTGGCAAAGTACTGGCGAATTACTGGCAAGAGTCTGGCAACATTCTGGCGCCACTCTGGCAAGAGTCGGGCAACAGCTGGCAAAACTCTGGCAAGAGTCTGGCACCAATCTGGCTTGTAACCATCATCCTGCGTCTTGCCATACTTCAGTCAGACATTATTTTTTGCGTGGATTGAAACGATTGTCTCCCACTAAATGTATAATAGTATTTGACAATTGTTGTTGAAATTTTTAATAACCGATGTTTAAAGTGTCGTAAAACATAAGAATTGTATGTAAATTATGTCTGTACGTGCGTTTAAAATAGCGAAAAACAGTTTATAAAGAAACGTTAATATGTGTTGAATTTCTGTTAATCACAAAGGTTTGATATCAGCCATTTAAAAGAAGAAAAATATTCATTGAAATAAGCAAAATTTGGTGTATGAAATAAAATATTCTTTCACTTTATTTTCATTTCGCACTTTAAGTGTATTTTCAATGCACAAGAATTGAAGTTTCAACAATGGATAAGCATTTATTTTCTTAAATTGCTGAACAATATAAAGACATATGATTGTATTGCAATGTAAGAATAAAGAAAAGTATAAGATGAAGTGTTATAATATTTTATGATGTAAATAATAATTGACTATATATAAGTAATTTATAGGAACAATGATATAAGTATGTATATGATTACGACAAGCAAAGTATATAAATATATATAAATACAAATATATTACAATTTAATAATGAAATGCAGCGAATATTATGTAAGATAAAGTTTATATGTTACATATTTTCAGGTACATGCATATAAAACTTGCCTTCGCTATCAGACAAAGCATATTCGAATAAAAGTTGATCTATTGTGGACGAATGAAGTGTTTAATGAAAATGACATTTCCGTGTAACTTGTATTTGAACATTTGTAGATGAATTAATAATGCTGATGTATAAAGAAAACAAAAAGAGGAATAAAATGATTTAATAGTAGAATCATGATTTTTACTGTAAATATTACACTAAACAAAATAAATAGTTTTATTCAAAGTATATTATATACTATATTGGTATATGCTTAAACTAAGTACATTTTACTTGGAGCAAGTATATTTTTTGAATTGAACTATAACTCGATATAATATTTGAATTAACAATAAATGTATATTTTGTTTCATGCTTCTACCAAATTGAATGAAAGAATAATTACATCATTTCAATCTTAATTATCCTTTGCAATAAAAGACCGCCAAAATATATTTTACCGTTGGCGTCAAATATCGCGGAAAAATATTAAGTTGGCAATACAGAAGCAGTAGTGCAGTGGATAAGGTAGCGGCTTTCTACTCGCGAGGTCCTTGGTTCGATTCCTGATCATGGCGATTGACTACAATAATATGTTTAATTCATTTTCAGTGATTTTTCAGCCCAAAAATAATCATTGAATTTAAAACAAAAGAAAATATATAAATAACATGAATGTTTACAAACATCATAAATATAATAATATAATAAAAAGTAAAACATGAAAAGAAGTGTGACTTTGTTTATATTCATAATGTCAACAATGGATTGTTATTGTTTACATTGAATAAAAGAAAGAGAATAAATAAAATTGAAATATATAAATTACGTAAATGTTTATAAACATTATAAATAATAATAATAATAATAAACTAAAACATGAAAAGAAGTGTGTGACTTTGTTTGTATTCATAATGTCAACAATGGATTGTTATTGTTGACAGTAAATAACAGAAAGGGAATAGAACAAAAATATATAAAATTACATGAATGTTTACAAACATTATTAATAATAAAGTAAATCATAAAAAGCAGTGTGACTTTGTATTTCATAGTGTTAAACAATACAACACATAGTTGACATTGAATAAAAGAAAAAGAAAGAAAATAAAACTAATAATATAAAAGAAATAATTAAAAGTGAATTGTAATATTCTCAAAATACTTCATATATACATTTGATTTAATCTTTTAAATATACTTGGTTCAAGTATAAACTAGTTTAATTAAAGAAGAATTACGAGCATTTTGAATAATAATAAAATAATGATTTTGTCAAACCAGAAATATTGTCAAATCTATTTGATGCCATTTTTTACTTAATTCAAGTAAAATCTACTTGATTCAACGTAGCATTTTTTTAGTGTACAAATGTGTACAAATGTACCCAAATGTATGTATGTACCAATTAAACAAATTAAGTATAATTGCATAGAAATGCTCACAAATGTATATGAATATTGTGTAACAATTGATTTAAAAATGTGTTATAAATGTGTTATAAATTGTAACATTTATTGAACTAAATGTAAATCAGCGAAATAAATTAATTATAATTACATAAACTTCATCAATATAACATTCAAAACATGACACATTTCAATTTCTTCTGACCTGTAATATAATATGTTTATTTAGAATAATTAATTAACATAACATTTTTTAAAATTGTATTTATAGTTAATTTTTAAATTAAAAAAAAACATTTTTGTTTTTTCTTCAAACGATAACCTTGAAAAAGGCATTTTCTATTTTATCTATAATAAGTAAAACTATCTTATTCCATAGTAGGTATATAACCGACAGTATATCTTACATAAGATTTTTAAGATAAATGTTTTGTCGATAAAACGAAACAAATATATTTTTTTG
>JABFPJ010000825.1:0-32621 GCA_022817425.1 Gryon sp. ZL-2020 | reverse complement strand
ATGGACTTTTGTATGAAAACAAAAAAAAACAAACAAACAAAATCGGTATCATTTACTGTATGATCACGACCTCTTTTCCGATCTTGTGGCCCTCAAACGAAATTCGCCTACGGCCTCTAAGAATAGCCCCTTGACCCCCCCCCCCCCCTCTCTTTACTCTACCACGTTGCACGATTGACGTGCAAGCACGCGCATCCACAATTCTGCAATTCCACTTTCCAATATAGAGCTTTATTTGGCGGACGAATAAATACGAGCTGTTTTATCTACGACTTCAAAGAGAGACTCAATTTGTCGGAGACTGAAATGCGATGATTCTAACTTTATTTATTGGACATAATTAATTTATGCTAATTTCAATTTGAAAGTCTAGATTAATCGATAAATAAGAAAATAACTGTTTTATAAATAAAAGAGTATGCAATGAATGTTAAAGGAATACATTTAATTTATGGATTGTTGTGGATTATATAATTTTGAATCATGTATGATTACCAGATGAGAATGAATAAACACAATTAAAATCAGTGTATAAAGTGTAAGGACAAGTTAAAAAAACGAAGTATCCGAGTTGTAGCAAACAAAAGAGTATAAAGTGCAATGAGGAAAAAACGTTGATACTGACTTCATTGCGGTACACGTGTGTTTGTAGAACAAGCTAGTTGAGCAAAGAAAACGAAGTTGGAGAATATAAGATGAAAGGTGGCACACATGTAAATCTGTTGTGTCATTTATTTTATTTAACATACGCCAAAGGACACATGCCTCATAAATTTACTCGTTACCTCGATACTATCAATCAACGAAAGTTCTACTGCACATGTATACATGCATTACTATCAATTTCAAAATATATTTGTTTGATATTATATTCATATTTTTTCGACTCATTCTAAACACGTAGACAATATTTATTATGTATGAATGACTGACCATGCATGTAAAAATTTAGTTTATGATATTCAGTGTCAGATTGATTTCAAATGTTCATAAATATAAATATCAACATTTTCATTTGAATATGTTAAATTGTGCTGAAATAATATGTTGGTTATATGATTGTTTATATGTATGTATAAAGAAATTTAAGTTATTATAAGAATTAAGGCACTTTCCGAAAATAGAAAAAGTTGTTAAAGTATAGAAAGTTTTGCAACTGATAAAAGAAGATTGATAATAATAGATAGATACATTAAATAGTCAAATAATTTATTCATCAATTTCATATTTATTGTCAATGTAGTGTCTTTAAATATATTAATAGATCAATTTAAAATAAGTTATTATCATATCATATCGCTAATTATTAATGAAAACTAAATGCTTCTAAATGATAAAGTAATATGAATATTATTAACTTTGAACAATATTCAAATATATTATCCACCTGATTACTGATCTTACTGCAATAATAATCATTATTGAATGTCATCAAATATAGTTTTTAATAATTCTCGTTTTTAATATTTTATTGGACAGAAGCATGAAAATATTAATATCAGTTTATTTTTTACTTTAATTTATAAAGTAAAAAATATAAATCTATAAATCTATAAAGTTAAAAAATAGTAACATATACATTTATATGTATATGTTACTATTTTTTTCAAAACATTTCAAACGATTTAAGAACCCCATTAATTAAATTAACAAGGTACAAAATAGCAAAATTAAATGGTAATTTAATAAAGCAGTTGGAACAATTGAAATGTAGTCTAGCAAATCATTTATATCAACAACAGATTTATGTCGTCAAAATATTATGCTGCTTTATAAAAAGCAATAAAAACTTCAACTGTCTTTTCCCATACAGTTTGTCAATGCAGAATGTCAATTAACAATCAAGAACCAATTGTATTTCCGGCCTGAAACTCGGGCAGTGGCACAGGAGCATTTTGGGCGTCCCAAAACAAAGTGAGGATGCGGCAGAGTCCATCGTGTGGCAGTACCAGGGAAAGGGCCAGTCGGATGTGCAAGTTTCACGACTTGCATCGAGAAACAGACATAAGGAAAGGAAAAAACAAATAAATGAAAAAGACGACTAAGAAGAAGAAAGAAGAAGAAGAAGAATGAGATGAAAAGAAAGATTGGGCTGGGATCGCGAATCGCGATGGCGAGCGGTTGCGGGAACACGTGAGCCAGGTGCTTGTTGGCGTGCGTGTCTTATCGTGCTGTCTGCTGGTCGTGAGTGCATGTGCGTGGTCGCGTCACGCACACCGACGTAACCCTTTGAAAGCATGCCTAGGCAGAGAACTATTTGTAATATAGTGAGAGCTGGCCGACAAAGGTGGGGAAAGGGACATTGGTGCGAGGTAGTGGCACAACACAGCTCGCACGGTGGTGCAAGCGAGAGGCCAAGCAAACGGATAGAGCGAGAGTCCATCAGCCAGCCATGAGTGCGGAGCGGGGTGGAGGGGAGGGGGAGGGGGAAGCAAGAGAGGCACGGGGAGTAGTGGGCTCCTAGTGGGAGAGACCAATACCAAGACACGCTTCCCTCCGAGACGAGCCTACTGAGAGCTTTTAGCATTTGCGGGAGTGAAGTAGCTCGCGAGCACTCATCAAACCGATAGTGTCGCTCCGCAAAGATCGTTCGCGTGTCCGATAAGCGTAACAACAAAATCGGATCAAGGTGACGGAGGCGCGGGGGAATATGACATCTGACCCCAATTTCGTCCCGGCTTCCGACCTACGATAACACAACAAACGCCGCTACGTGAGGGACCGGTCACGTGTGAACCGGAAGAAGAGCAAGCAAGCAAGGGATATAGAAAGAGGCCTGCTGCCGTCCGCCACTCGCAAATCAAAGGCGTGGGGGGCGCCCACGGATTAATCAAACATTAGTTCACAAAACACAGCTGGTGTTTCAACTTGTCCCGAAACGCTCTGGGAACCAGCTGGAGCAATTAGTTGTAGCAATTGTTATTCTACTGCTGTTTCTCGGCGGGTTTTTGCAAGGTGTATGAAATTAGCTTTTTGGAATACGCCAGCGTAGAACAGTGAAGCGGAAAGGAAGAAAGGAGTAGAAGAAGCGGCGAGCCGTGGCTCAATTCACCGCACTTGGGTTCTGTACGTGTTAGCGGCGCGGCGCGCTCGCGTTGTGTAAGAGCTGAAAGTAAAAGTTGAAACCGCCGAGTTCGGAGCGCGTGAGCGCGTTAAAATCCGATCCCGCGGAGCAAGCCGAATATCCCTTCCAGCTCGTCGTTTTGTCGCTTTCGCGCGACGTGCCACACTGACGGTTGTTATCGTAATCCCGGCGTGTGCGGTTCTTAAACCGAGGAGCGCGGTGGAAATACAGTCCGGCTTTTAAGTTTTGTCGCACAGTCGCGTAACCGGAAACCGGCGCCGTATCAGTCCCATTATTTGGGTCAGTGTATCGAAGGATAGACAGAAATCGGCTTGTAGTTATTACAAGTCAAAAAACGAAGGAGGAACGACGACGAAGCCTGTGCCGCGGATAGAAAGTGAGAGCGCCACGCTCGCGCCACAGAGAGAGAGAGTGAAAGAGGGATGGATACCGACGATCGTCCGGATTGCGTAATCGTCTCGTCGTAACTTAACCTAACGTAACGGCCAAAGGAGACGCGCAGTCGGTCTTTCCCATCTCCGGTCCAATTGTAGTGCACACTTATCGCATACAAAACGCCAACCAGGAGCCCCCTTTTATTTATCTCTCTCTTTCCCTCTCTCTCGCTCTCTCTTGGTTCTTGATCTCTGTGATTGCCAGGATCTGAATGAATAGTCGACTTTTACTTTGCGAGTATTTCGTAAAAGTTGATTACAAAATTGGCCAGAGAAAGAGAGAAACTGGAAGAGGAATTGAAGAGGCCAGAGGAACAAACTAGGAAGAATTCTACTGATCGAGGAAGACCCTGGGGAGAGTTTACGGACACCCGCGGAATCCGCGCCAAACAGCCAAAACGCGAAAAATTGTTGCACGTGAAAGGATAAGAGAAAGGAATAGGAGGCACCTTCGGAGTCCTTGAGAGCAACCGCTGGTAAAAGTGGCGGAGCCAGCCGGCTGACCCTGGCGCAACCCGCAGCAACAGAAAAAAAAATATCGCGCCTTCGTCGTTCAGCACCTCGCGGAAAACCTCCGACTTCCAACTCTAACACGCCAATCTTTCTTCATCTTATTTCAATTCTTCTTCTTCTTCTTCTTTGAAGTATACGTCATCCAGTTAAGAAGCAGGTCTTAACTCATCTTCTTTTTTCCTTTCCCTTTTTTTTATTTGGCTTTAAGTTGTTCATCAACCGGGACCGGACTGTTGAATCCAACGCTGACGCATTGACACAGTGTGACTATGTGGAGAATGTGTTCGGCAGTGTTTAAGTGACAGTGCTTTCGCGACCTACCCCTCTGCGTAGTCGGTTGGCTTGTCGCAGTATTAGCTTCGTCGCACAGCCCGAGCTTCTTCTCTCCTTATCTTTTCGTCGCGGTAGTGGCGTTTCGAGTGTGCTTACGCGTATTTCAATGTTTATCACGTGTCGTCTACGCTTAATGCACCGACCACGCCGTCGCAGGATTTCGGATTACACTCCTGCAAGCTCGAACAAGTTACCGATTCAGTTAAACAAGATGCAGTGGTACACCTCGAGAGAGTCCTGAGGATAACTATTATTGTTTGTTTGTTTGTTAGTTTCTTGTTGTTGTTGATCGCACCGTCGCAACGACAGTGTCTACACGCGGACCATCTTTTTTGGATACAGTGAAATTTTAACAGTGCAAGGTTAGTAGTGATTCTATACAAAATATGACTTTGTCTGGGAAAGGAAAATTTGAATAGAAAAAGTGTTTTTAATTGAGTGAATGATTTTGGAATTCGAAATATTGAATTAAAATTTTGCTGATGTTTGTTTTGTTCGGAAAGTTTTCTTTTAAAAAGGATAAGATATCTAGTTGAAAGCATATGTGAGAAATTAAGTGGTGCAGATATAAGAAATTTTCGGATTTCTTATTATAATGAAGTATTTTTTGTTGTCCAAATGAAAGCTATATTTTTCGTAAGTGTTAGATCATTCTATTGAATACTTTAAGCCGATGGAATTTGGCATAGCTTCTATCGTTTCGAAGAAGCACTAAAAATACAAATGTTGATATTAAATCGTATAGAATTAGGAAAAAGACTTTTCTGCATATTTGTCAAACTGATAGAATTGAAAATATAATATTAAAAAGAAAAATATTAAATGCTTGTCGGCATTATTCGCACTATCACTCGAAGAAAAATTACGTTCTTGATGGAGATTAAGCAACTATAAACTTTCACTTATACAAAAGACTTATTGAGACACGTGAATTTCGTTGAAATTGGCTTATTGAAAGTCCGTTTAATTGTTCCAATCAAATATTGGTCAATAAATTAAATACAAAGGGAAAAAAGTTGTGGTGAATTTGAAGCTTTTCTTCTAATCAAGGTCGACTATTTCTTTTATTTACAATTTTTTAATTCCGATTTCATTTCTGTCTATTCATTCGTACTACACAATGAATAGAAATTTCAATGATTCTGGTTAATCGATTTTGATAACCCGAAAAAACTTATTTTTCAGTCACCTCTCTCGATGATTTATAAATCATTTATATATTGCATATATAATTCCCATTTACTGACCTTCCATTTGAAAGAATCAACTAACCGATCGCTAACGATGATCTTTTATATGAAATTAACTTGTCGATATATCCACGAGACTGTTTCTTCATACCATTATCAACTATAGTCAAAAAGTCTTTCTTACTGAGTGCTTCACAATAGAATTAATTATAAACTATTTATATATCGACAGATTTTTATCCATCCAACTCCATTGTATATTGCATTTAACAAAAGAGATAGAAAAAGAAAAAATGAATAAACGTACATCATAAAGATTCACACGCAGCAATTCTACGCATAATTATATTCATTCAACACAAAATACATCAAAATTGATATGTATCTTTTTATCAAAATCGCATACATAACCTCGGCGAGGAAAGATCACTCGTGTGATTCTCGGTCGAGTCATGTGCATTTTTCTTGCACCTGACGTATCTTGATTAATACATAAACGATTTAATTAATCAGTCTGATCATTAGTCGATTATCAAAAGTCGAAGATGGAACCAATTATCCATGCATTACTAGTAAACAAAAAATATAATCCAACAACGTGCACAATGTAGATCCTGTCGTTATAGAATTTAAATTTACTCTTGTTTGTTTTCTATTGTATATGTTACACAATTAATATAAGTTAATGTAAATGAACTACCCCAAGATTCCATTTTCCTATGTTAACAACAAAAAAAGAATACTTTTAATTATATATTTGAGTTTGAAAATATTTGTGTTCTTATTTTTGTGTTTAGTATATTGTGTTTATATTTGTGTATATTATACATATTTGTGTTGTATTATATTATAAGAACAGTAAATAGAACATGAATACAAAACATAAGCATACGAAAGAAGTAAATAATTACAATATGTTTTGTTTATGTATTTGTTTACTTTTGAGTTTTGTATATGATTTTGTGCCTTTTTCTATTTAAACGGTTATTACGTCAAAATGATGATTATGACCAAGATACTGAAAGTCCGGTAATTGTCTAAGATAAAAGAAACTCAATTGAAACATGAAAAACAAATGAAAAGAATAAATTCACTTGATCAATTTGATGCGATCATAACACACTGATGTAGAAAAGTGATGCTACGTCAAGGTCAGCATCGTAGAAGGTATATGTATCCGGCGTTTTGCTTTTCATGTTGTCATTATCTTTACTCCCGCGGGACGAACTAATGTACGATTGACTTTAATTTTCTGCTTGTGTTTATATCTTGTGCGCACATAAGTGTGTATAAAGTACTCACTAACGAAGATTGAAAGCGAGTGAGCGAGTTGAAATTCCAAACGCGTTTATACAAATCCAGAAAAAAGTGTTAGCCATACTTTCTCATTGCAATCAACCTGCTAAAGATTCAACATTATCAAAAAGAAATAAAAAAATTGTTTGACACAATCCAGATTTCTGAAATGTCGTCTCTTACAAAACTGTAATCACATTTCCAGTCTATTATAAACAGTCAGAGCTTGAAAGTTCTAATCAGCAATTTTGATTGATTCCAATATTAAAAAATTTGTATAAATATGAGTATATAGAAATAAAGTGAAAAAAGGGTAGGGGAGATTCGACTATAACTTTCGGGAGTTTAATTTATATGAGATTTAATGTGCATTTGTGTGTCCATATACATTTTAATGTTAACTCGACTGCGTAATACTAGTTTGAGAAATTGTGTAAATCGAGCGATTGAATCAATCAAGTATAACGAGAAATTCAGCCTTCGTTGAATCGCACGACGCTTTCCGCTTAGTTAGACCGTTTCGTTTTGTGCTTTGGGCTGAATGTATACAGTAAGCTGAGAGAGAGAGAGAGAGAGAGAGAGAGAGAGAGAGAGAGAGAGAGAGAGAGAACAAAAAGCTGTAACTGTTTAAATCCCGCGATTAAACGTGTGAAATTCGAGAACCCGAGAAGGGATTATGATTACTAAACAGATTGCAATTGCGCTCATTGATTGCCAATTCCTTTGCGAGACAATCTTAAAAATGAAATGACACATTTATACATAACGTAAACATACATAACACATTTATGTTACATTGAAAAGATTACTTTCTCACGTGATTGTAATGTTAATGTTAAATTTTGATTGACTTAATTTGTTGAAACATACAAATTTGGTTTCTAGTTCAAGGCAATTTGACACTTTGTTATGTGACTCAACTTTTATGTGATACTAGTTTTTTTTCCAAAAGTGTTCATGTAATGTTTAATAATAATAAAAACAAATTACAGTAATTAATATGACACCAAACAATAAAAGCTTACATAAATAATCACATTGACAAAAAGGCTTGAAAGATAAATCAAGTTTTTTGCAAATGCATTTTTCATTCATCCAACCGTCATTTTGTTATAACACATAATCATTTGTCACAATTACTTTGCGTTGTGTATAAGAATCAACAATTAATGATCGAATTAATTAATTGGCAGTTTGCTTGCAACGCCGCTTCAGTATACGTTGCATACTTTGATTTCTTTCGGCATCCATTTTATCTGATATTCAAATAAACTTGATAAACTGATTTTTATCACTTTGTTTCGTCGCGTGTGTATACGTGTGTTTATTATGTATGTTTAAAATTACAAGCACAAGAGCCTTTAATCGATTCGACGAAGCACGTTTATCGATCGCAAAATGGAAACGACTTTTTTCTCGCACAAGCGTTTTTCCACTATTTTTCTTAATCGGGGGAGAATGAGTAGAAAAAAATGTTACGTCGAAAGAAGAAATATTGAATTCTGAATTTCCGAGGAGACGATATGAAAAAGAACACTGCAACAAGTCTCTGTGCAAGTCAAATCAACCTTGCTCCATCTCACGTTCGACACACTTATTACATAATGTTTGTAAATGTGTGTCATAATTGAAGATTGTGTCAAAACTTAATGCGGTGAACGCGGAATAAATACAATTTTTAATAGACATCTCACAGCCACTCATTATGAAAGCCTTGAATAATTATGATAGTCGCGCGGTGCTTTTTCATTGCCCGTCTATATTATACCTGTTGTGCAAAACACTATATTTAATGTTCTTATATTTCTTTCAATCATGCTTCAACTAAATATCAATTAATCTACAATAGCAAACAAATTTAACTCACAATATTTATTATACGATCTATTTTGTAAATGATTTTACTTTTAACGTTATGTTTTAATGTTACAAATAAAAGTTATTGATTATACTTATAAATAACATTTTATTTCCTCATTACATTTTGAATTTAATTAGATCACTTTTCTTTAATTAATTTGTCTTATCACAAAAACTTATACATTTAAAAGTCTTTCTTTTATTAATGCTGTTAATTGCAATATAAAGTAAAATAATGTTGAATTCAGCTTTTGAGTGTATCGTAACAAAAGTCACGGTCTGGTCTTTATCGTATTTGAAGTTACAATTGAATTCATGAAGTAACATTTATTTTGTTTATACACACATTTACAAGCGCAATCCCGCGCCACGTGAGTCTGGTATTATTTTTGAAAGTGAATTTGTGTGATAAGAACACGTTGTAGAAGGCAGTCGTAATAAGATGTTACTTTCACTAATTTTTATGAAATGGAATGCGTAAAATGATTATCTAACTTATTATACTTTCATTATGACATGTCTCTATTATTACATATTTGTTTCTAATTGTTCATAAATGTTAATCAAATATTGTAATTTTTCTTCCTTTCTTTATATAAACTAATCTATTAATGAATTGCTGAATCACAAAGTTTACACAGTCAACTTTCAAATCATTTTAATGTGACTTCTTGCAATTTTTTTTCTATCAGTTTTTTTACCGAAACATATAATTATCAATATATAAACGATTAAGATTCCATTAACATTACTTAATTATTGTTAACACGTGGAGGCTTCAAAAAGTTATTGTTAATTTGACATTTCTTTTTCATAAAGGTGAAATGTTTTCTTAATGATGATCGTTTTTTATTTTATTATTAGTTATTGAAAAGTTTAAGAAACATTGTTTGACATTTTAGATTAAAAAGAAATGAATGCTATTATCTAGAAATAATTAACATTTGTTTGTACTTTTTGATATCAATAGTGGAAATTCGGTTTACATAAATAGCATATAAATACACGTCGATTATATGAGTGAAAGTTTGATTATAATGTCCAATAGATTTCTTTTTGGCATTGAAAATATTATCTAATTTTTGATTTGAAATAATCACATTATGTCAAATATTTCATTCGAAATTTAATTTATTCTTTGATTAAGATTAAAAACTATTATATGAACAATTTAGGTCATTAGGTGAAATGAAATATTTGACAAAATACTTTTTGCGTACAGTTTGGATGAAAAACAAATTTCTTATAAGAACTTTCGTTTAAATATTTTTATAATTTTATTAATAAACATATATAAAGCTAAATATATATTTAGGATACATTGCTGAAATAAAATACATATATATATATATATATATACATACATATTCAATTGTATAAATTAATAATATGAATGTCATTAAAGAGATAATTACATAATCTTTTATTAACAGCAGGCAATCAATTTACTTCTACACATACAAAAGTATTCTAAATTTGATTTCGTACATGATTACATATCAAAATAGAAATATTTTTGTTTGTTCATGTGACATTTAAATTTAACTTTCCATTTTATAAAATGAAATTTAATTTTAAAGCTGGAATGTAAGCTTTAAAAGTGGATTTTTTAGTATTGAATGATTTAATTTATGTATAAATAGTTAAATTTTTGCAAAAGAAAAATGTGAAATGTAGTTCCAGTACTTCCACCTGAAATATCAATAATAGCAACAACTAAAAATAATGTAACCTAAGTGTAAATGAATTTCAAAACAAAAAATGGCTAGGTTGTCATGCTGAACATCACGCAGACAAAACAAAGAAAGTATTTTTCTTATTACAAAGTAAATAGAATTAAATTATGCTGCATGTAGGAAATAATTTCATTATAAATTAGTGGATACGATGAATGAGCAAAAATACGTACATTTTTCAGAAAACAATGGGAGAGACTTTTTAAATACTGAATTTGAAGTAACGTTTTAATGTTATTTAAACGTTAATTTTTCTATTAATATATGTGACGTTGCTTATTTCTATATCATAAGTGATTTTAAAGAACAGATTAACAACTTTTTTTATCATAACTGATAATTACAACGAACATCATAGCAATTTTATTGTTTTTTTTTGCTCAGTGTGTATCAATATAAAATCTTCCACAAAAAAGGATTACATTAAAATTGTATAGGAATATAAAAATGTCTGTCAGGATACCCTTGTAACAACTTCATTATATGCAAAAAGGCAAAGAATCAAGATGCACATAAATGTTAAAATAATAAATGAACTAGCTAAATGTATCGCGACGAAGTATCGTGCTGAAGAAAGAAAAAAAAACGAAGAGAGAGAAGAAAAGAGCAAGAAAAAGAGATAGAACAAAGTCAAGAGAAGAAAAAGGAAGCAAAAGTGATGAAAAGAAGAGAGAGGAAGCTTCCTGGGCAAGTGTGCGAATCGCACGCGTGGATTCCCACGGCGTGAGATAAGGTACCGAGATAGAAAGGGAGTGAGAAAGGCCGGCTTCGAAAGGGAAAAGAACCGAGGAAAAAAAGAGAAGACGCGGAGAAGCGAGTCGTGTGCGCGCGCGCTCGCGTAGACGACGATGTGGGAAAAGAGGAAGCTAATCAGAAGCGGAAGTACGCCTCGGCGCATCTCGGGGCCTTGAGAAGAACAGTCAGCCGCAGCTTTTAGTACTTTAATTGCAACTTCATTTGCTGACAGCGTCAGGGACTTTGCTTCTTTACTTCTTATGCCTCTTCTTATCCACAAGATTCAGTATCTTTTCCAGAATCTTGGTGTTATGCATTTCATAACCACTTTTGAAAACACTCAAACAAAGACGAGTTTTTTTTTGTCTGATTTTTGAAGAAATAAATCAGAGGAGAAAATGTAATTTAAATGTGAACAAAGACATGGTGTAATTTTAGAATCGTGTCAATGTATGTAATAAAAATAAACATTGGTGAATCGTCAACAATTTATAAAAATAGATATTTGAGATTATAATAATGAAACTAAATTTATAAATTGGATATCAATTTCTGTTTCTTAGTAGAAAAAAAAGAAATCATTTTATTTGATTCAAAAATAACTTAATTTCTTTGTAAGATGATTGTTCAAGGTTGAGACTTATATAATCGTCGTTGTGTTGTCTATTTTTAATTACAAGTATCTCTTCATTGACAGAACAAACTTATAATCGACCTAAAAAAGTATCGTCAATTTGTATATTAATGCATTCGTTTGATACAAAAATTGCTTTAATCTTATTTCACTTTTTATTTACGCAATTTATCAACATTTTTGCACATTTTTATTGATCGACTTAAACAATTTTTTTCTTGTATTTTGCAATTTTTTATATCGCACAAAATACAAAAATTAGTTTCATATATTTTCAGACGATATTATATATTAAAAATGTTAATTAAATATCATGACGAATTGAAATTATGATCTCACATATATGAATCAGCATCAATACGACTTTCGTATTTTTCTGAGATCTGATTGTAAAGACGTTAACAATTATACAATTCCGATACAAACACATCGTTGTATATATATTAAATGTGATACTTAATTGAAAAATCATTTTACCTCGTTAAACTATGATTCATTATGTTCAACGAACAGTTAATTTCTCGATACAATTATCGTTTTTAAAACTCAACTTCATCCAAAGTATTTCACAGTAATTTACAATAAATTAGTGCTCTCAATAAATTAAATAGCAATATTTTCATATTCTGAATTTAATAAATTAACTGTTTGGTGTCCTTAAGACGACTGTTTATTGAAACTGTACAATGATGTTTTACAACCATTACGAAAAAGATAGTAATTTATCGGAGGCAGGAAATTTCAGCGCACCAATATTATCAACGTATTATAAGTGATTGAAGAACGTTGAAATGCAACTATCATGTTGCGATGCGAGCATAAATATCAACCAATTTCAAGTGTCAAGTTTTTTTTCTCTCATTTATGTACTTTTCTTTAACAAATAAGTACATCGTTACAACATGTATAATTACTGACTCGCTGCTGATTTATCCCGAAATATTAAAATTATACCTTGCTTTTGATAATTAGAAATCAATAATAAAATTGACAGATATTTCCCTTTAAGATTAAAAAAGTATAACAGCAATGTTCGGAAAAAATACTTATATATATAAATTATACAAATTATATAAACGGAGTGTATTTCAATATTAAACTCATAAAGAAATGTATGATAAATTGCAGATAGTTGATGGGTTTTAATAAACCACTGAATAAATAAGAAAAGTTATTTTTGAAATGTTTTCAGTTGACGATTATAAAACCCCGTGGGCCTAATATAAAGGTCCTCTCGGTTGTCGGTCTGAGCGAACGAAACACAACTTAGAGCAAGAGTCCGCCAACTCTTTCCTATACCTTTTCCCTTTCACTTTCATCTATCGGCGTTTATATTCGCCAAAGCTCTGCAGACTTGGGACCTCAAGTCACCGTGGCTGTGTTTCTTCTAAACCGATTATGCGCCTTACAGCAAATATATAGTATAATAAGCGTTGATACTTAGTGTAATAAAACGATGAGGTACGGATACCTGGAAAAGGCTAAGTGAATTACGACCGCTTCGTTGAAGGGTCGACGAAAGGATCGTGTCAGCAAATCTGCTCGGAATATGATCTTTAACTCACTCGCTTCAACCTTTCTCTGTTGTACTTTTCGTCTTCTCTCTTTCGCGATGTCTTTGCTTTCGACAATTAAATCCAATTCAAATTGATTGAACAGAAAATCGGGCGAAATTGAAAAGACGAAAAAAAAGAGGAAAAACGGAAAAGCCTCAACTACGCAAGGTTTACGTTACTTTCATTCATACTTTCAGTTTTTAATTACCGCGAGTTACAAAGTCTCGTAAAACGGCAGTTGGGAAACTACGCTCCAGATACCATTAGTAAACCACGACATTTTATTTATGACGCGTGAAAATAATGATAAACATGCGGGAACTAAGCGGCGGCATTGCCTGCCGCGCGCGATACATATAAAATTAGATCGCGAGAATTTAAATAATGGATAGCTCATTCGTATTGAAAGGAAATCCAGTCCTTGTGGTAACTTTTTCTTATATTTTCTCTCCCTCTCTCTTTCTTTCTCTCTCTCCATCGTCATTCCCTTTCATATCAACTTCCGCCCACCTTTCCGGCACAATGGACGTTCTTGACTTTCCATTTGTATTTGATTTTACGAAAATAAAAATAATTAAAAACAATTCTTTAAATAATGTTTTAAGTTTTGATTTTAAGATTGAATAACTTCTAGTAAAAACAAGGAATTACATACAGAGAAAGGTTTAGTTGAATATAGTAAAAATGTGTTTCTTTTAACGAAATATTTATTGAAAACAAATAAAGTATAATTGTTTTAACCCTAAATTTTATTTATTTTAAATAATCTTTTCCGTGAGTGTATATCACGTCATTTCGCAGTGTAAATTAAATGCCATGAAAAGAGCAATATCCGTCAGAAGAAAAATGAATGGAACTCTATCATATTTCATTTCAAATGATTAGAATAATAATTTGAATATTCACCAAACCCTTTGGATTTCTGCAGATGTATTTTTTTAAATTACACAAAATTAGCATCTAAATTTACATTAGAGATTATAAATAGAATTATCAGTGCTCGATAAAAATGTCTAGCGCATATGTGCGATTAAGTTATATCACTTTCACAATCTCTTTTTCTTTCTTTTTCATGTGTCATCGTTAATACCGCGAATAATGCATGATGACTCGCAATTACAATTCGCGCCGTTTATTTTCGTGTACTCATATAATATTTAAATGTAAACACAAATAAATTTAGTAATAATTTTTGCCGTGTAATGCATAATCATGTTACATCTTTATGCAATTGCTAGATCACTAAATTGCGCACGTTATAATATACGAAGAAAATAAATTCTGTCAAACATTACTGAACTAGACAGTAATGTGAGAATAAAGTTGAAATCATTATACGGAAAAAAAGTGAAAACAAGTTAGATTTACGGAAAAACTCGTTGTATTTTATTATACGGTCTAGTAATTTTCTTGATAATTTTTAGTATTACTTTATTTTTTATAATTTCAGTGTTACGAATAATTTAGTATTGTTCCTTAAAATAGCATTTCTTCAAAACGTGTCTTCAAATTTGGGTTTTTAATTGATTTTAATTATAGTAATCAAAATTTGTGATAATTCAATTGTTTAAAAAAGACATATAATAGTCTTTTGTTAAATAATGACAAAGGTGTGTCATACTTGTTGTATATGAGACAATACCCGTGACTTTAAAATGGAACATATATATATATGTATATATAAGTTCTTATTGTAAAACAAAATAGAACAAATATGCAACGAAAAAAATAAAAAGTTTAAATAAATCCATATATATTTTATTTAGTATTGATTGTCTTAATGAAAATGCGAAATTTGTTCTAAAAATTATGAATACTTTTTGATGCGATTAAAAATAAACCATCTTATTAACTATTTATTTTATAATTCTGCAACAACATATACACTCAAATTTGTTTGATCTATAAATGAATTATTCGTAATAACTTGACATTCTTATAATTGCATAACATTTCTTATAAGAAACATTTCATTATGCATAAAAGTATAAAAACAAATTTAATCGAATACCGTCAAAGTGTTTGAGAATGATCTCAAAGCTGGAATACTGAAAACAAATTACTTTCATTTTTCTGATGCAACGTTGAAACTTACACGTGCGAAAGGAAAAAAAATTGTTCAATCAAACTCATTACGTGATTTAATACTGTCATGTCCGTATATTTTATTTTTCTTTTTTTTTTTTTTTTACTCTCCGCTTCATCCTCGATTCAATTTTTATTATTAATTACTGTCGTTCATTGTTCAATAATCACAAACAGCAACGAACATAAAAAAATATAAAAAAAAACGCTCTCATGTTGAATTATTCGTTGAATTTTCAATGACAACACTAACTTATTGAAATATCTTACATAACGCTAACTGTTAGAGACATAGTACAAAATGAAAATTTCTCGGTGATAACATTGAGTGATGATTATTTTTCAATGTCCTTCGAGCTGTGATATAACTAAATCAAATTATTTATTAACCATCATAGTTAGCTTGTAAACACAGTATAAACGGCTCGTCAATGATTATTAATATCCCCAGGTTCTAATTAGATATTTTTTCATGCAAAATACCATACATTTCATCGATTATGCAATCACTTTTTCCGATATATCATTTAATTGTTAGCCACGATTCAGTAACTAATGCAATTTGTAATGCACTTTATCGTATTCCAGTTTTAAATTCGCATACGTTTTATAGTCTCTTTAATTAAATCCGTCTTTTATATATTTAATTAAAAAGAAACAAGTAATAAATTAGAAATTATCATAGTTAATATTTTGTCAAATACTTACTAATGCAATTTTATTTTACTATTGCTACAAATTTATATGTAAAATGTTATTTTCATTGTCATTTCAGTCAAATTAGCACATAATTTGACTTCCATGCCAATTTTGTACCCTTTTCGTAGCAGAAAAATGACAATTTTAACGAATGGATCAATTAAAAATGCCATTGTTCTAAAATTTGTCGTTTTTTGTACGCGTTAATTTGATTAACAAATCAAACAAGAAATTGATATTGATTTAACAAATGAATATTTTATCACTTCTACTTTGTTTTGTCATTGTCCAAAAAAATGCCACGAGTGCACGAGAAAATTCCTATTCATTATTTTTTCCCAGATTTAAAGATACGCGTGATTTGAATGCTTCTTATTCTCGTTTGATTATGCTTAGTTTATACAATGATTGATACAAATAAGATCTGTACTGTCAGAAAAAGTTGTCAAAGTGAGCGGTTCAATTAATTTTTTTATTCATTAATTAAATCCTTAAAAAGTAAGATAACAAAAAATATTCATACTATCAGTACTTGAATTGAATAAGTAAAGAATGAAAAAGGAATCTTAATTCAAATATTCTCCTTATTGTATCTAAAATATGTAAATTAAATCTTTTTCATTAAATTTACCTAATTTTGCGCAATGTAAATTATTATAATAAAAACAAAATCTAGATTGAAGAAATAAATGCAAAGTTTACAAAATCTATTGCAAAAAAAATGTTGCAGGAATAATGTAAAGTGAAAATTGCGGGCTTTTTCTCTTTCCATTTGTTGCCATGGATGTTTTTGGGCCATATTTTATGTCGCACACATGCCAAGTTTCCACCTACAATATGAGATCACTCTCCTTACGTAAATGTCCGTACATGTGGACTTCTGTTCATGTTCAACGCAACACGCTCTTTAAGCACACAAACAAACACACATGAATTACACCCACAAGCACAAAAAGACTATCGCACACTTGCAAATGAAATCAAACCGTACAATATCAGGCTTGTATAACTTTTTTGTTATTACTTTCTGGATATATAGAATTCGCTCTTTTAGTATACTTAATATACGTACTGATTATTATCAGATTATTACATTTTCATTCAGTAAAAAATTGTTTTATTAAAATGCGTTCTGTGATGCTGATTTAAGATACAAAATGACATAACTTTAATATCGAACATCTTAAAAAGAATCTGAAAATCGATCAAGATGGACAAAAAGTTAGCTCGACTTCGATTAATCTTGTTTGCTTCCGACACGTAAAAAAAGGTTCTAATGCGGTGCACATAACACCGTTTATATAATGTTTATTTCTTTGTCGTTAATTCCAATATAAGAATGACATATTTCCACTGTCATAATCGCATGAATAAAAGGGTTCCATCGATCTGTATGCGCCTTTTTGCGTTTGTATAATGCGCTGGCGATCGTGGCATGGGCGGGACGCGAGTTATGCCGCACTGTTTTCCATTATTTACAGGTGTAAAAATAGAAACGCACCAGTGCTGCAATTCCGTCATCATTCAATGATAAAATCGGTAATATCGGCAGCGTTTGTTATCCAATTGATTTACATTGTTTTGTGATCGAATTGATTTCTCTGTTTCTCAAAAGTGCTTTTATGTTATTACTCTTTTATCGTCAATTCCATTAGGTGTTAGAATATTTGTTACAAAAACACAGGAAACACGTTTCTCTGTATGAGCCAAATCTTTCATTTTTTGTCCTAAACACGATACTTGCAAGAAAAAATTAAGGAAAAAATTACACTGAAGGAATTAACTGATTAAAAATTACTATGGATCTGGTTAAATCTGTGACGGTAATGTCGTTTTCGTGATAATTGATAGATTTTGACTAAAATTTGCGAAATTTTGATGAATTTGTACTAAGTCGCATAGTAAATATTATGTTAAAGTAAATTTCACGCCTTGATAGTTTAAGTAACATAACAAGCCTTTAAACGACAGTCGGGCGAATAGCTGCGAGGTTAAGTACGACAGCTTATTAAGAAACAACGCAGGTACCGAGTTCAAAACTCGGAGAGGAATTTTTTTTATAATGGTAAAATTATTTTACTAAGTCAAAAAGTAAAATTTATTAAACGCATTTACCGTCACAAGTTTACTCGGATACATAGTAATTTTGAATGAGTTATTTTCTTCCGTGTACTTACCAAGGGCGATGTTTCTAGAGGTGCGTAAAGTGTTTTTCGTTACTCGGGGAGGGAAATGCCATTTTCCTCCCTAGGGAGATTTAGGAAAATGGCTTTTTTCCCTCCCTCGTAACGAAAAATATAGTACGCAACATGGGAGATGATCGGAATAGTATATTCCTCAACTAGGGAGAAAAGTTGCCGATTCTAGACGAGTGTGAGGTTTGATGCACGAGCCGTAGGCGAGTGCAGAAATCTCACACGGCAATTTCTCCTTAGTTGAGGACGATATTTTTTCTCACCACCCTAGTGGAAAAAGCAGTCTGGATGTAGTATGGATGTAGTCTGGATACACTTTGCCAGACTATATCCAGACTAATTTTTCCACGCGGGCAGTGTATCGGAAAGGTCTTTTCTTCCTTGAAAAATGGAATAAAAGTGGCACTTTCCCTCCAAAGGGATGGAAAGTAACTATAGTGATGGAAAGTAACTAGAGTGATGGAAAGTAACTAGTTAAACAAAATTTGTTTCACTTATTTAAGTTATAGAAACTTTCACTCTCAAGGGAGAGAAAGTGCCACTTTCGTCCCACTTTTGAGGGAAGAAAAGACGTGTTTTCGATACACGTGTGAGAAAAAATATCGTTTGCACCATGGGAAATAAAAGAAAATTCTTTCCTCGTGCGATTACAAACCTCGCCTTCGGCTCGGATTGTAAACTTCGCACTCGATAGCGAGTTTTTTTTTCATTTCCCTTGGTTATGTATATATAATAGTACATTTCCCAAAATATACTATTCTTCTTTTTTGTTCTAGAAAATTACATTTCTTATGTCTTCTGGTTTTTACTATAAAATGATTTTTAAAAAGATAACAAGACTATTGTTTTGTTCGTCAAATTAAGAAGAAAAAAACCACTAAAAAATTTATATTTTTCGAACATGTTTCATAAAAGGAACAGAAATATGAGCACTTTTTTTTTCTGCTGATTGACATAGTTTTAATCTAGGTGTCATGCTTTTGATCGACAAAAGTCAACACACAAATCACCTAGAGTACAATGACTAATTGTGTTTCGTTTGAGAAAAGAATTGTTTGTTTCCGGTTGTGTCACCGTTTTGACAAAGGTCAATAAGTTTTGAGATAATTGTATATGCAAAAGCATTTCGCATTGCGACAAATGGATGAAAACTTGGACTTTTGGTTCACATAGATCAAAACTATGGAATCGTCATACGTTACTATCATTATAATTAATATACGACCGTACAATGAGCATTATTTTACGAACAAACCAGAACATAAAATATAAAGTTGGAAATGGGATTTAATTACAAATGACAGTCGGTCGAGAGCTAAGAAGAGAGATTATAACTGCGCGTTTGTGTGTTTTGTGAACCACGCTGCTTAAGTGTCTTACTTACATCATATCCAAATTATACTTGAAAACATTCATTTTGCCACAAGGAGATGGAATCTTTTATTCTAATGGCACTGTTTGTTGACGCACGCAACGTATTAATTATCACATTTGAATTCATAACTGGAGTCTCGCTATTTTTAATATGTTAATTGCACAGACACTCGTGCTTCGGGCTTAAACAGATTTTAATGTTATTAAATCGAAAGATTCATTTGCGTGATTACACAAAAAATTTTATATAACTGTCTTATGTGTACAAGTTTGAGATTATAATTACGCAAAATTATAAAGTTTCAATGGATTTTGGAAAATTTAGAATAACAGGAAAGTTACTTTAATTATATAAATTGTAACGAATTTTAGACTATATTAACTCATGTATTTTACAAAAATATTAATTAACGTGAATACTTTATAATCGCACACTGCTTAGTACTTTCTTTAAGAATATATTTTTAATGTTTTAATTATAAATACAAATCGAGCTTTATAATTTTATGCTTGTTCCGTGTATTTGTTTGAAATATTACATTGATAATCAAATAACTTGATGAATACTTGCAACAATAACAAAATTCATTACACGAACTTTTTTCCACCTAATTAAGACGCTGAGTAAAGGAAGTCAGAATGCGCACGCTGAATGTTAAAATTTCGCACTTTGTTTCCGCTGCCTTGCCGAAGAATGCTACCGAGAAAAAAAGAGCGATCCTTCGCAAAGGCTATTCGTGGTCGTAATTGCATAAGAAATTACGCGCCAAACATACAGTCAGTAGGTACCACGGCCTATATAAAACACTGTCGCATTTATTCTACGCGTTTCACTTTTTTTCATTTTTTTTTTTTGTTTTGTTTTTGTTTTTACTTTGTCGTCTGACCTTCGTTATTCATAGCAATTGAATTAAAAACCTTCTGAAATTGTGCAAAAATTATTTTCAGTAAATTGCAGGATATAAGTTAATTAAGTAATAATAATAGTTAAACGCTTGAACAAATTTTATACCAGGAAATTCATTTCATGGCGTGCTAACGATCGAACTTGTGATTCTTAATATATTTTGAGTTACGTGTTTATAATATTAACAGTAAAGTTATTTTTTGCAGTTAAAGATCAGCAATAATTGCGCAACTTTTTAAATTTAATTCTTTAATTTTTATTTTTGTTTTAAAATTTTTAATATTTAATTAATCTAACATATGTAAATTGATGCAATTTCATGTTGCAAATGTAACAAAGATTAATTCGCAATTGTGAATTAACATAAAAACAAAATGTCTAATATTATAATGTATTTTATGGTAATTGTACAAAACGATTTGCTTAAATTATATCCAATAGCCATTTCGACGCAGTTTTATGCATAAATAAAGATTGTATAAGTTGATTTATAGTTTGGTAGAGTAAATTATCCTTTACATATAAATAAAGCATTTACACATTGTATTTTTAATTACTTAATATCTTTTTGCGAAGTAATTCTGTTTTGCAAAAATAAACTTTTAATTAACTTTTTTTTATAATTAAGCGAATACAACTGACTTGACGAAAATTATGCGAAGCAAATGGATTCTTTTTTTACGACGCTATTTATTACCTTATGCAAGTGTCAGAAAGAAGCAACAGCGATCTAGAGCGAGTGTTTCTTTCACAAATCAGCTACTGTGGACTTCTTATGTAAGCATTCATATAAACGTAGACATACTTGTATATGTGTATATGAGTGTATGTGTCATTCGAATGAAATCGTATCGCACTCGGAGTCTCGAGCGATTTTGGTAGTCTCCTGCAAGAGTCTAAAAATCGATCGACGCCCTTGAAAGTCGACGTCACCGATTCCTCCAAGTCCAACGAGAGCTTGAGAAAGTCAAATGGCTTCCCCACTTGCGACTTTCACGCGTTTAACGCGCGCGACTCGCCTTCGAGACACACAATATTTATTTGCCACAATTACGTAAAGAAGTTTTTTTTTTTACATGCGAGCGCATGTTTCTTTCTTTTATTATTATTATTTTCTTAAGTTTTTTTTCTTCTTCTTTTTTTTTCTTTTTTTGTTTTCTAAATTTCATAACAAATGCGGCTTTGTGGCTGAGCACTAAGTTCTCAGCAAATAGATAACAATGACAAGTTTATATAAATTCAACAAATGACTTAATAAATAAAAAAGAGCTAGTTGACTTTTTGTTGTTATTTGTAATAAACTTGATAGTTTCGCAAGATGAGTTCGAATTATATTCAAGACTTAAGACAACTCCAGAAACACTATACTACCGGAAAGTTCTAAGAAACTTACGTGAATCTCGCATAAAAGTTGATTGGTAAAATTATAAAAACGATTATGTAATATTTTTCAAAATTTTTTCCAATTATAATTTTGAAAAAAGTTAAAGATTTCACAATTTATTATCGAACAAAATTTCTTTATTAATTAGAATATGATTGCATAAATTAAATGAACTTATTTTTGTTATTTCAATAGTGTTTTCTCACCAAACTGTCAATAAAAAAATGTAATTACAATAAGTGTATTAGTAAATCATGTTAAGATCCAACTTTTGACATAAGTCGAGTGAACAGTGATTTATATGATAATCATGTTGAAATTAATACAATGTCAGAAATTACATCTTAACATAAATGACATATCACACTTGCAAACATCCTACGAGTTTTAATTCGACTCTAATGCTGCGTGTTATTAATGAATATCTATTAGACAGTAGACAAATATGTAACACACTGAGTCACAGTTTTTCTACTAATCATATAGATTACAGATATGACCAACTAATCCATTATATAAAAAAAATCAACAACAAAAAACGACAAAAAATATTCCATGTTATAATATTTTTATCGCGCCGATGACAAAGACTTAGCTGCACCTTTTACTTTAAGATCCTAATCGTTCTTGAATATTTGTGAATGACAATATCTGAATATATATTATTACAATAAAAGTATTTTGTAGACAAGAAATGCCCAAATTAATATCATTATAGTCATTTTTCGTAAAATATAAATCCTTGAGTTAATTATAGAATTAGGATTCTAAGTCATAAATAATTATAGTTTGAGTGATCAGTGTGCACTTCCCCGAGGCAACAGCTTTGTTTCATTAGAATTACATTAATAATGTTCAACAACCGTACACTTTCTTCAATAACACTTCGATGTCTTAATTGAGGAGTTACTAAGTGATTTATATTTCCGATTTTTCCCGTGTATTTACACCGCGAATCAATTATACTTTCCAAAGTAGTATAAGTGAAACGTGATATGTATAATCAAATTATCAAGGTATCCAAAGGTAATGTCTTATATGGTAACTCACCTATATATTTTCAAAAATTATTCAGAAATATTTTTAATGCAAAATACAACAACATTTTAATTATTATTTTTAAATAAACTTAAAAAAAAGAAAAAGTTAAAAAATAAATTTTCCGGAAGTATCAAGAAATGAGATCATTCTCATAAAATCAATCAAGTCGGCTGGTCTATAAAAGAATCAAAAGTAAATATAATTAATCATTTAGGAGGATGAATTCAGTCGATTTTATCCGTAACTTTTAATATTTAAAAGAAAAATCGTCAATTCTTGCGTGACTCTAATTTTGATCCACCGAAGGAGGAAAACTGGTATTACCGTGTTTCAAATCTGCGGAAAAATATAGTTAGAGAACGAAAGAAATGAGAGACACGCGTCGACTTTTTATCATTGAAAACGAGACTCATAAAATTATATGCTCTACGTGCATTAAACAACAAAATAACAATTCTAAAAATATACTTTTAATGAACTGGAATAATGAATAAAATGCTGCGAAATGACGCAACGAGAATCTCGCTTAGAAACAAAAAGAAGCGGAGTGCAATAACAGGAGAAAGGTAGAAAAAAAGAGAGAAGAGACTTTTATATGTTAAGGTGTCCTCGAATTTTGTAAGATATTAATGCAATAAGTCCGAACATATATATTTCAACATAATTTTAAGTACTGTAAACTTTTTGAGTTAATTCTTATATTTAAAATAAACTCTGTAACTTGAGGTGTGATAAGTTATCTGAACTTGATTTAAATTTGACTTAATTTGACTTAAATTCACATAATTTCAAGTAAACAAAATCAACTTATTTTAAGTTAACGTAATTTGAGTAAAGACTTAAACTGAATCAAGTTCACTAAACTTGAGTTTTTTAATTAAGGCGCAAAGTTATGTCGACTAAACGAAACTTATATTGACATAATTTTATTTAACTCAATACAATTTGATAAAAAGAGTTAAATCATCTCAAATTAACTTAAATTGCTTTCTTTCAAATTAACTTGACTTAAATGAGTTTTAATATGCATAAACTTAATTTCATTTTACACTACTTGAAGTAAAAACGAAAACAATTGGGTGAAATTTGGTGAATTTTGATTTGCATTGAGACTTGATGTATATCCTTTTAATTCGAAAGAACACGCGGAGTTGCGCGTGTTACGTAAGAGATGACGCTGCGCAGCTCTCCTCGCCATGTGGCATAATACGGTACGCGTATGTGTGCATACTGTGCATTCTTCTCTCAGGAAGCGCAAGGGGGAGAAAGGACGGGCGGCGGTGACTCTGCGGCTTAGGATATTGAGAGCGGCGCAGTGAAAATACGCGCGTTAGAAGGAGAAAGAGAACGGAGAGCCAAGGATAGAGGCGCGGCGGGGTACGGATGCCCTTCACAGATCCATAATGATGGAACGCCTATTAGAGGCGCGATTGTTCTTATATAATGAATGGATCATGTAAGTAAGCACTCGTCATGCTAAAGCGCCTACGCGCAGGCAACAGACGAGCGCGCGTGTGTTATGCACGTTTGTCATCGTCCACTTTTCTGCGTTTTAGACCACATGACGATCATCGTAAATAACATTACGTGTAATTACCGCAACGGACATTTCACAGTCAACACAATTATTATTTATTATTGCACATTCAATTTGGTATATGTATTTAGAAGAACTTGATTTCGGAAGTTCAAGTTCTGTTAACGGTGCTAAACGTGCAAATTTTTATGCTAATTAGTCATTAATGAGTGTAAAATTATCTTAAGTAATTTACAAATTTTTTTTATAAAATAATAAATAATAACTTTTTAATTTTGAAATAGTTAAATGTGAACATGATCTACAAAATATTTAAATTTGTTGCATAAATACAAACTTGATGTAAATGTTACATTCAAAAATGGACGAAAGCTTTTGATATAAATGCATTACTTAAAGCAGTAATGTATTAATGTATAACTTATACTCAAATATTATTGCTATTTCTTAGATTCAGTTTTCGTAGATTAATTTTAAGTAGCACGCACAATCTATTTTGGAACAAGAAAATGAAGCATACTACAATATTTCCATCAAGTGTCATCAATCTTATTATAATTTTCCATTCGTCACACTACTAACAATTACAGCACGCATTTTTAGGAAAATTCCAATTATATCATTACATACTTTATATCTGTAACACATTTCGTTATAATAGTCAAACAATTTTATCAGGGATTGACTGTTTAACGAAAAACAATGAATTACCAAACTTGTGTCATATTTTAATTAAAACAAATATTTCATTTATCCATAAATATATTCGTGAAATTGAAAGTTAAAGTTTTAAGTTCAAGTTTCATATGATCCCAAATTGATATCACATATAATAAGAATTAAAGTTTCATTTCATACATTTATTTCGTTATAATTAGAATTCAAAAGAAAGCGCCGATGCCACAAATTTTCGTATCATTTCGTGGAATAAAGTGGATCATTTGTTTGATACTGTTATACAAAACGTTTCTTTATGAATTTTTCTTTTACGTTTTTTCCTTATTTTTTTATTCTTTATCATATGTTATTTGCACTATGCTGCCACCCAAAAAGACCATTCATCACAAGTTTTCCCAAAGCCTATGCCATTAAAAAGATAATCTTGATCCTATTTACACGAAACGAATTAAATAATGTTCCGGGAAATGACTCAATGGTCTATCTCTAATTTTTTTCTTGTAAACAGACTGCTGGGGGAGACTTATTTCAAAATCATTTCATATATATATATCACATCCTATACTTTTATCTTTATTTGAGTTCACATTCAAAAGCTATTTAATTTACTTTTTTTTATTATTATTATAATGTATTTTTATGATTCCTAATTATATATTTTTCACAATTCCGTACACATGTTTTAAATGTCTTTTTTTACGTGTAAATCTTGTTTTTATAAATTATATTTCATAAATTTTGTTCGAAAAAGTTGAAGTTCTGGTTCTTTCAACTTTGAAAAGTACTTTTTAACACAATTTGAACAATTGCAAAATGCATTTAACTCAGATGAAAAAGTGGTATCAACGTTGAAAATTTCCCAATCATTTGAATCAACACTCGAAATATCATTAAATATTGACGATAAATATCAAACTCGAACACACTTTGAAATCAAACGAATCATGCGATGAAACAAAGACAAGATTGCGTAACTATCACTTCAACCTTATTCTTCATGTTGAAAAACATGACATTTTCTTTTCTATAATAAAGTTATTTTGGCACACCCTGTATACATATACATTGAAACATTTACATATACATCCCGTGAGCACACTTATAAATACGCGCATTTTCACGTAAGTGTAGCTGAAAAGGCTTTTTACTTCTAACCTTGAACGAAATGTATCCGGTGACTTGAGTAGATTACAGTCGGACGTATAAAGCCGTGTAAGATCCAAATGAGATATACGTGTAAAAGCATCGGATATATGATACATCGCAATTGCTCCAATGCAGCGATATTTATTTGCAATCGAATGTTTTCGATTATGCCGACAAGTTGGCTAATTTAATTTTCCAATACAAAATTGTAAAAAAATCACAAAACAGGCAATTTCTTGCCTGTTTTGTGATTTGGATGTAAACATTTTTGGTGTAAACATTATAATAAAAAATAGTTCCTAAATAAAATAAATAAGTCAACCTACACACAGAAAATTATTCTTTCAAAAATTACTATACTAGATAGTAAAGAAGGGAGAAAATTTGTTTTATGTAATGTTTACAGTATTAAAGAGAACAAAATACGAGAATTATATGCATTTTTACAATACTGTATTAGATATATTGAAACACTGTATTGTAAAAATTCATATAATTCTGGTATTTTGTTCTCTTTAATACTGTAAACATTACATAAAACAGATTTTCTCCCTTGTTTACTATCTAGTATAGTAATTTTTGAAAGAATAATTTTCTGTGTGCAACTATACTAACTAACTAATTGAACTAAGTATCAAATTTACGGATTAAACTAACTTATTACAGTTATACAAATTTTATCAAAAAAGTCGAAATAAATTATTCCGATTTTTGTTTTATAATTTCCGTGTGAGTCACGCGCTTTCTTCGGCAAACCCAATGATTTGTTTGAGTTATAACATGCTTGTATTTGAGTCTCGAAGTTTTCGTCAGAACCTTTATAAATCTACTTACGTGATATCTTTCATCGTCGTGTGCAACAAGTTTCAGCATATATATATTTTTGTTAGTTACAAATCTTCAAAACTATACATTTGTGATCTTTCAGTCATTTAAAGTCGAGATTCTAAAGACCGCGAACGAGACCACAAAATTCACGTCCATTCAAGCCACCAAAACATAATTACAGCCGACTAAAATAGAGCGGAAACGAACGGGGTCCTGAGACTTTCGGACCGATCTGTGTCATTTTTTTGTGTTATTTCGTTTCTTTTCATGTTTTTTCTTTCTTCTTACTCGTCTTTTGCACTGATTGCTTAATTCCTTCTCGTTTTTCGGTGCCTCTCCCAGTTCATTGTCTGCATGATAAATAACGCTTTATCCCAGAATTATGCAAATCGTTCGATGAATTTATGGTAAATTCCTAAATGTAAGAACGTATTAACCTTGATGATGAATCGCATAAAGTAATCGGATGAAAGAAAGTGACATTTGTGTCTGAAATTTTCGTGTTACACTTTTGAATTTAAGGACAGTCATAATAAATAATAAAAATGAATTGAACAACTCATAAATAATGTTTATTTATCAATACTTCTTTCTTTTTTGTTGATATTTTTGTTTGTTGTTCCTTCTGTTTATATTTACATTACATTATTTGTGTTTACGTTTCACTTTTTATACTCAACTTTTTTTCTTAATATTTATGTTTAGATCTATACTTAATTCTTCGTTTATGTTTGTGTTTACGCTTTTCTAAGTTTATGTTTACGTTTGTTTATATTTATGTTTATTTTCGCCTCTTTTTCTTGTTATTTACATTTGTACTACAATTTTCGCTGTGAAATGACTTAGCAAAATGCTTACATTTACAAATTATAGTCTCATTCAACATTTTATATTAAAATGAAAACATCGATTCAGGAAACAATGTTTATCACATACGTTAAAACTTATGCGTTTGACTGATTTTCTAAATTGTAGAAAAGTGTATTTATATCTGTGTATGTATGCATGTGTGCGTAGACGAATGTTTTAATTTCTAGACTCGATATTTGCGTAACCCAGTTTCTCCATTGTTCGATTCAATGGTAGATCGTAACGTCCGTTAACGAACGCAAAAACAGTAAGAAAGACAAGGAAGGAGAACGTGACAAAACGAGAAGAGGGTAAACAACGAGAAAGACGGCGAGTAAGGGGAAACGGATAACAATTGTGCGCAACAAGCGATAAACACAAAGCCAATGTTTCTTAAAGCCAACCATCACAACGAGCGCAAACTTCCAATTTTTTTCTTCACGATTAGCCGCGGAAATGCTTAACTAGTTTATTACCATTTGTTCGATTTCACACTAGAAGAATATAATCATAAAATAAAGATATGAAATAATTATAATAATTGCAATAATAATAATAAAGTTAATTATGATTGCTATATTTAATATTTTATATATCATATAATTCATGCAAGTAAATTATTAGAAAGAAAAACGTAATTCAAGTTCGTCAATAATGAAATTAACTAAAGAAAAACCGAATCCATAGAAAGTATGTTCAAGGTTCTTCCAATAACCTTCTTTCGGCGAAAAAATGAATCGTGCGAGCGAGAAAGAGCTAAATTAGAAGAAGAAAATAAAACGCAAAATCATTAGATGAATTAACCTTTGCTGTACAATGTTAGAGACAGATTTAAATATGCAAATGTTGGGAATAAAATAATCGTCTGAATGTTTAGTCAGCAGATTTGCAATTAAAATATATTTGATAACTTTTCTCTTTTGTACTTTTTTATCGACAACAAAATGCGATGTTTTTTTGTGCTGAAATTTTAATTCCATGTAATCTTTAACATAATTCCAATTAAATGACGCCAAAATAGATCGAAAGTAATTAAATCGTTTTCACTTTTTTTCGCTTAGGTCTACGAAGGATAGAAGATTCCTTACGTCAACAATTTTTCTCAATCGAAGCTAATTTTTGAAGATGAAAAATTTCAGAAAGAAAAGACAGAAAGTAATACATTAATCACGCAATAAGACGAATAATTCAAACTGAAACTCTTCTGACATTTTTCACACGCTTATTTTTAACTTCAAATACCCGCATGTTAATATGTAAATAATAATAAAAAATACCACAATCCTAGAACATAATTAGCCTTTCAACAATAAATCATAGAAATTGCTGAAAAAAGTTAGAAAGAGAGCGAAAGAGAGAATAAAAACATGTTGTCATTTTAAAATCCCGACGCGAGAATTGTTTTTGTTACGAAACTTTGACATCGAATAAGTAACGACCCTCATTAATGCTCTCCGGTGAAAGTTTGATCAAGGTCATTCTAATTTTATTATCAAAACAGTATGCGACGGGTAATAAAATAAACATTTCAAAAAAAGAGAAAAAGGAAACCGAAAATCAGATTAAAATATAAAATGTGAGCTGCATTTTTTTACTTTTTCTTTGTCTATAAATATTATAAATTAAGTTTTTTTTCCCACTTTTATAAACGATATATCATGTGTGTGTGTGGGTGATTTAATATAAAGTATAAAAGTTATTTTAAAATTGTATTTCAATTTTTTTTCCAACTGACATTTGCAATCAATTTTGGTGAGTTTTGGAAAGAAAGTCTTGTATTTATCATAAAAATTTCGGCAATTACAATACAATGTAATTGTGAAATATTTGACATTTATTTGCTCTTTCAATGGAGAAATCTGATTACATGAAAAGTTTTGACTTTATTAAATGACGAGATGTCATATTTTTAAGCACAACATTAATTTAAGTTTCGTACTGTATTCCTATTATTTTATAACTCAATTCTAAGTTAAGAAAAGATACGAAAAAGTGAAATACATGACATATATAATATAGAACTCTGATCAATACTTTATTTGATTTTTGTGAAATGAGTTGATTAATAAGAGAAAGGTCATTTACTATTGTTTCAATGAAATAAGTAAAATGACATTGATTTTCATTTAAATTGTAGCATTAATTAATAATCTCGTATACAACGCTTATTCTTCATGAAATGATGGTTTTATTCACTTGAAGATATACTTGACAATAAATCAACAACGAATTCATTATCCCATTTCACGGTCTGCGGACAAAAAACGACATGCTCAACAAACACGAAAGTTTACTCAGTGTTTCCTTTTTGTGTATCTTGATTCTCGCTAATAATAAAGAAAACGAGAAGAAATATTATGTTGCCAAGGTCAGTTTCTAGATATTGTTACAAATTAGTTTCAATCGGAAGCTGAGTTACGTGTTACGTGAAAAAAAAGATTCGCTTGACCACGTAATATAATTTTGCATTGTCGACAGAACATTTTATATTCCACAAAAGGTTTTGTTCCATTTCAGGAGTTAAATTAAATTTGATCTTAATTGAAAACAAATAAAAACGAGATAATTGTTATAGGAAAAGGTAACTTTATGTTCAATGGAAAATTACAAATATTATAGTAAATTGTACAAAATAATGTAATTAATAGAAAAAGTTATTTAATTGATTACTTAGTTTGCACTTGTTACATATACTGCAAACGTTGTATGATAAATAAAAAATTGTATTTTTAAATTTCGCATATATAAAAACTGAAAATGGTTTTTTAATCGATTGAAGGTAAAAGAATCTACGTGATTCACTGAGTTTGAATTCATAATTTATAAAAAATTAAAAGTATACCAGCTTTATGCAAATCTTGGCATATTTAACTGATTCACTTGAATGCAATTTTGCACCACACCTCTTTTTGATATCTTCTTTCTTGTTTCAATTGAACCTGTTTTAGTTACATAAAGACTCTTAAAAAATTGTATTTATACCTTCAAATTGTTTTACAATAAAAAATGATTTATCGAAAAGAAGAAATATTTAATTTATTTTCAAAAGGAGCGTTTTATCATTTACAAAATAATCAAATTTTAATTATTTATATAAATCTCTTGCACGAATTATTGCATCTTAATGAAAAATCGAGAAAAACGAAGTGTAAAGAAAGAAAAACGGAAATGACGGCATCGTATTAATTTGTGTCTTCGGCAGCGTAGAAAAAGCCGTGTTGAGATTTTCATTTATTCGTATTGCGATAGACTCACACGAAGAAAATAGACCGAGCGACCAACGACAGAGACAGCAAATCATAATCGCAAAACGTGCGTCGTTTAAAAGGACAAAATACCGCGATTTGCTTTGTATAACAAAACTTATATTGTTACGTTTATGGTCTTTGTAATAACGAGGTAACGTGTTTCAACACATACGTACCCATTTATTCTTGTCCTTGTTGCTAAGAGACATAATGAAAAGCAGAGAAAGACCAACTATATTTTCAGACTCCGCAATCGGAAAATGTTTCTTTTTTGTGCGTCGTGTATAAAATCACAACGAAATTGCACGTAAAAGTTTTCCAACGAATGGGAGAATTATGCAGAAAAGCAGCGTGACACGGCGATAAGATAATGGCGCGATTTTTGTTGTCGCAATCGTGTTCGTTCTCGAGCGTCGCGCTTCCGCTGGCCTAATTTTGCTCTTTGCAAAACTCATGACCGGTGACATTGCGTACGCTTATTATAGTATTTCATGGCTCCTTGGCCTCTTTCTCGCGAGAATCTCTCGACAAATGTCGCCAAGTAAATCAATCGCAAAACATCACACTTATCATCCTTTGATCAAATTGTTTTCTCAAAACTTCTCTATTTTTCAAAATGTTCATTTTCTTTTTTTTTACGGTTCTTCTAAGTTCTTCTTGATACCAGGAAAGGAAGATAAAGCGGAATGAACTTTGCATTCGAAGTTCAAAGGGAAAGTGAAAGAGACCGTATATTGAGAACTTCGTTGAGGTAGTTTGAATAATCTACTTTGTGTGCGAGAACTGAAAGGAACTTATATATATATATATTCATATATATATATATATATATATATATATATATGTCTGTTATTTTTTTGTTTACGTTTTGTTCTTTTTTACAGACGGAAAAAAGGGAAGAATGTTGATTGATGTCAAGCCGAATCATTGAATGAAATGATCGGGGTGAAAAAAATAAAAGTGCTTGTTTCCGATTTTTTTCGGAATAAGCATTGTTCCGACACACGCTTTTGCATTCGAGGTTAACGAAGAAAGTCGATGGTGGGGAATTTATCGCTAAAGAACTGAAAAATCGTAGGTTTTTCATGGAACAGTGAGAATGATTTAACATGATGAATCAGTTGTTTGTTCGACTGTGCTGAATAGCGCTGCGATTGGGGACTTTTTGAGATCGGTGGAAGGGAAAAAGCAAGTTTTCGTGAGAGACATATTTTGTCGAAAGATTTTTTTTTTTTTTTTTTTTTTTTTTTTTTTTTTTTTTTTTTTTTTTTTTTTTAT
>JABFPJ010000824.1:0-32623 GCA_022817425.1 Gryon sp. ZL-2020 | reverse complement strand
TTTTTTTATTAGGCTACCCTGATGGGGGCCTCATAGGGTTAGCCACATCACAACCACAACTTAGCCAACCTATAAGTAGTAGAAGCTCTTAGCTATGATGTTCAAGAGTCTTAGTGGTGTGGCGGTTAGAGGGTTTGCCTACTGATTAGAAGGTCGTTGGTTCAAATCTTCTTTAAAACAAATTTTTTTCATCTGTTGTGGAATCCGAATCAGACCCTTATCAGGCCCTGATGTGGCACTTCTATTTCATCAGATTACTTGATCAGGACCATATCTATTCCTAGCGTTACACACATATAATATCATAATTTAAAAATCTAATTATGGCCAGATTAGGTACTGTGGCTTCCTGATCATGGCCACATCAAAATCCAATTGCAATTTTTACTAGGGTGGTTTCTATGCGGTTTTTGACAGTGGTTTCTATATGTTTCTATAAGAATTTTTCAACAGGGATTACTATTTTAAAAGATATTTCCGTGCATGTATAAGAAAATAATTTCTTGACAACAACAAAAAGTACCCCCCTTTTTTTGGAACAATAACTAATCGTGACAATGCGGAAGACTCATCACTCTTTTTTTTATCTGCTGTATAGTGTCTCGCTTTTATGATTGAAGGATCGGAAGTTACTATATATGAAAGACATGTTCGTTGATGTATTAGGATATAAAACAATGGGTCCTCGAAGGGAGATGCAATATGAGCTTCAATTGCAGAATAAATGAAATTGGATATTATTTAACGCTGCAGAAAATTAAGGTGCTAAAAAAGTCTTCACATAATGAATAATACTTTTGTTTGCAATAACGTTTAGCGAACAATGACTTATGTTTTGATTTGAATTGTATTTTTTTTGTGGTCATCATAATTATTGCAATGAGTAATGCAATTATGAGAATCACTGTAAGAAAATGAATTATGCTTACTTGCATTACTTGGTAATGTTAGTTTGTTCAATGAATTATATTTTCCACTTTTACCGCGAAATAGAAAGTTGTATGCACTTATGCATGCGTCTAACGGAAAAATACACTTTTTCAATGGATTCCATGTGTTTTGCAATAATAGTGTATTTTTTGTTAACGATAGTTTCAGTTTATAAGTATTTTCATTGAGTACGAAAATTTTTTTTTTTGCAATTTGTTGTTTGCATAATTACGATTATTTGCAATAGTTAAATATTGTAAATGATCGTAATTAATATCATTTAAATGATTTATATAATTTATATATAAAAAAAGTTTCAACTCAAACAACAATTTTTTGATATTTATAATCAGATGAGTAATATAAATAAATGTTCTACATCGGAGTAATAATTCTAAAATTACCAACCAAATTTCTATATATATATATATATATATTTAATATAACACTTCCACCTGTTATGAAAATAACAGGCAGCTTTAGTTTAAAGAAAATATTTAAGTTAACCCTAAAAATTTGCAAAAACCTATATTAATTCAAATTTCGTCATAACCCTTTCGCAAGTGTCTATTAACGAATTTTGGGTAATTATTAAAAAAATCAACGAACTACATACAAAATTGTTTTGTGAAATTTCAATAATACCTGCATATAGAAAGGTCGTTGCTTCTTGGGAAAATATATCAAGAGAAATAACGTGAGAAATATTCTCGTCGTTTTACCTGAAGCGTCATTATGTGCATGAATTCCACTTTTAAATGAAGCCAATTTTTTGATGCTTACCTGAAACAAAAATAAAAATATTTTTTCAGCTTACATGTGTATAATTTTATTTCATCATAAGTGAAAATATTTAAGTATATAAGTATACATATGTACATATAAAACCAATTTGTTTGAAATAGCATATTTACTTTTGTACGACTTTATGCAATAAATGATCAGTGTTTAAATTACTAATTAAATAATTTTCTGACAAATTGCAGAAACATCAGAGCAACTTTTGTTCGAAGACATTTATTTATTCAATTTGTCTTTTTTTGCGTCGCGTAAGAAAGCACGTGAAAGAATGTACATGACGCACGCTCATAAACGAATTGATCCTCGCGCATATGATTAATGTTAATCTTTAAAAGTGTTGTCCACCTAGAATCTTGACATGGTACAATGCATTTGCGGAACACTTGGCTACACGCCTACATATCTGCAATCTCGTAAAAGTTATTGCGATACCATGTTAACTACCACGTCTGATATCTTTGTGAGGCACTCATCCAAACAACTGTGTTACTATCGATATATACCAATACGTTCGCAAACTGTACATAAACGATATAATTTGTCATTAGCTCCAGATGCGTTGGAGACTTTTATGCAAATTAACTGTTATAAATGTAATTAAAACCAAATCTTATAATTATCGTTCCAGTGATGTTATCGAGACAACAGGAATACTAATTTGGTATTAAACATTCAATTTGAATTGTTTAATATGCTAAATATCATTATATTATACCTTAAAGTGAAGTACGTATTTGGTGCAGACATCAGTTATAAATTGGTTCAGTGTCAATGTAAAACAAGATTGCAAAACGATAAGATATACTTTTAAAAACAACTGTACGTGGGAAGTTCTGAAAAGAGTACGATATATATTTATAAATAGAAATGTGATATCAAATTCTTGTCATTAAATAATTTAACGGTTTTGATATATGGATTACATAAACTATAATAGAACTAAACGTTACATAAGCGTATCCTGAATGCGTTGCAATTTATTTATTTATTTATTATTTCCAAGAGAATTACTAAATTAAAAAAAATCAAATATAATATCATTGTTATAACGTTGACATATTAAAATTGATACTTTTTTAAATGCGAAATAAAATCAAATTATACAATTATGTTTTGATATTCTGCGAAGACCAAATGCGATTGGACTTCTTGAAAGTATCTGAAAGCTTAGAAGACACATATCTTTGTTTTCATTTAGAGTTTTTTTTATACAAGATGAATATTTCAGATCACTTAACCAAATAAATATATCAAGTCTAGCATACAATGCATATACGGGAATGAATATACATTTAATTAAATTCAAATGTAAAAGATTGATTTTAATAAACATATATGTATATATGACGGAGTTGGCGTGTGAATTACATAAATCCAACGTATCTGAATTGTTGGTACGCATTAAAGTGAAATTAATGCTCCTATGTTATCAGTATAATAACACATTGTTTTCTAGTTTCGAGAAATTCGCCGATTTCCCTATACTTTGCGAGATCAATCTAATCTACGTATCAGTAATACCGGTTCCAATTAGTTTTCCTGTGAATGTATATTCACCCGAACCAAAAAGTAATTCCGACTTGATAATGTGCAGTTAATACTTTATCAATCGAATCAGGAATTCAGTGTTAAAATCAAGTGACTTAAGTCGGTCACAGAAAATAACTGTTCAAAGAAACCAGTAGTCACTTTGATGGAATAGATAAGTAAACAAAGAGTGCAAAAAGTAACGATTACACAACATGACGAACTTTTTAGCAGCGTAATATATCAATTGAGAGTTCATATGTAATGTTAAGTTTCCGGTACAAGTCGGGAAATGGGGTAAGAAAAAGCTTAAACGATCTAAAATCGGAGGCGTGAAATTCGCAATGAATCTTGCGACTACATAATTCACGTTACAAGAAGCGCACAGTGAGGTGCATATTACAAGAGAGGATGTTATTGCGTAAACTCTGGGCCTGAAAACTTTTGTTTTGTACAACTCTTTTGCGCACTAAAAGCAGGTATAATGAACGCCACAATTTGCTCCAGCTATTCTCTTAAGTCACACAGAATTAAATCTATTAAAATATGTAATTAATTAGTGGTAAATTATGTAAGAGATCTGTTAATAGCTAATGAATTTTGATTGTATTTGTTTTTCCGCGGTTTGTGTTGATATAAATGAACTAATTATTTATTATGATAACTTTACATCAAGCGTATAGCAAGGTTTTATGAGAAAAGTTATTATGATTAAGTTCTTGTTAAGTGTCAAAGAAAAGACAAAGAGAGAACTATTAATCTCTGACTTATCTTTTGATAAAAGAATTGAATGCACGCGTGGTTAATATGAGCCGTTGATTATTTATAATAATTTTGAGTGTTATCATTGAACCTGAAATATTGTATACAAAATTAGAAATAATTGTATCTCATCTAATAAGTAATTTTTTGTATTTATAAACATTTATTTTACAAACTAAATATATAAAATAATTGCAAATTGAAAAAAGAGAAATATTATATTGATTAAATAATATATTTGTTGTGCTTTAATAAATAAATTTTGTAAAATTGTTGAAATTGAACACATTTCTGTTATTTCTACGTTTCAAATTATGGTGACAAATACGTATTACAAAATTTCGTTTATAAGAAATAATAATAATTATCAGAATGTCTTCGGTCTATTATATGCAGCTGGAATGTCAACTGTCGGCTCCCATAAAAATTCATCGTTAGAAATATTTGCTGTGTCTTATAATTCTAAATGACACTTCCAGCAGTGCGACGAGATTATGGTACATGACAATTAAAACACGCGAGTCACAGTCAAGCGTAATATAGTGTGTTTATATATTTAATGTTCACGGTTTTCTTGCACTTGCCACGTTCTTGGTAGAGTTTTAACTCTACTGTGGCCGCCGATCTCATAAAATGCAGAAGAAAATCGTTTTAATAGTACCGAGAACTATTTGAGCAAAATTTCCAGTACTGAAGTGAATAAAAAAGGGCTTTTAAAATTCTTACAAGAACAAATATCTTTGTTCTTGTAAGCACGATGCATTCGAGAAAATGACGCTGAAATTAAAATTGCATGAAGATCGATGACAATAATTATTCACTAATTGTTTGTAACTGTATTTTCATCTTTGTTTCAATTAAAATATATTTTTCCTCTGAGGACAATTCGCCATTATAGTCAATTATTTGTTAGTAACATTTCCACTTGATTTAACACATCCTTCGTGTCTAGCGATACTATCACATTCGTATTTTGCATTAATTGATCGTATAGCTTCTTTTTTATAAAGTTTGAATCCTCGGATCTCCAATGATTTCAAAAAGTCCCGCTAAAGAACTGTTCAACTTTCACTATGCACTTTTTATTGCATTAAAAGTAGAGCGGACGTGTAAGATATACGCACGCCATCAAAGCTAAACGTATATGAATGTATATTTATATAAATACCTATATTCTTATTTAAACATCATTTTTTGGACCATTATATCACCAAATGGAATTTTTGAGAAACGCAAACTATGAATATAATTAATATTGCATTTATATATAAATAATTATGTTTATATATATCGATGAGAAATCTAGTCGAGGCAGCAAATAAATCGAGCAACATACGTATGTTATTTGCATTTCACTTTTTTTCGCAATCCCTTCTTTGAGAGCAGTCAAGCAGGACCATTTACTTTGTGTAACGTGCATAAGCGACTTAATAATTTGATATTATCCTATAAAGATTGCGTTATTATGTGAATTCACGTGACCCTGTCTTTTTTCAACAGGGTTCCTTTATTTCTGAATTGTCATTGTTAAGACTCAGTAAATTACTTTCTCTTTATTTCATTACAAAATGTTCTCTATTTCTTCTTCTTCAACGTTTTTTCAACAGAATACGCGATTCACTGAATGACTTTGTGAAATGATTTTTTCTACGTTTTGTGCAATCGCGAAAACGTCGGGTTATTTTGATTTTAATTATACATCTTTTAATCTCATGTATAAACGATCACTGGGTATAATAATAATGTTTACATCAAATCGCTTATAATCAATTGTAATTTAATAGCCCTTAACGCGAACGTCGCAATTTTGCTTCCCGACATTGTTTACTTCATTGTTCGCACGAGGCGCGGCTTTACTTTACAAAGTTAAGAGACCGTGAATTAGATGTCCGAGAGATCGATGTTATCACACGACTAACGATCGAGTTTCTTTACTTTACATTTAATTTATCTCCTATCGCTTTGCGTTCAAAATTTATTAAATCTGGGCATATGATTGTTTTGAGTCTCGTTACAGTTCTCTATGTAGATGTGTGGCGATCGGCTCAATAGATGAATGCCACAGTTATGTGTGATTTAATTTTATGATTATTTTGAGCAATCAATAAATGATACATTTACATCTGAACATACGTGGTAAAGGTAACCTTAAAAAAGAGGAGATTCATTTTAACAGATGAACATTGTTTTTGATCTGTCAGTTCAAAGAAATAATAAATCATTTCTAAAAATACAAGAATTATTAAGGAAAAAAAAGGACATCTCATACTGATACATGTTTTAATGTCAGTTTAAAGTATAAATCTAATATGCAGGTAGTTTACAACGTCGTACCTGATGCCTCCGTTGAATATAAAATGCTCAAGACAGTGGGAATTCTTTGGATGATTCGCACAACGATAATACTGAGACTCTGTGTCGTATTTCTAGAAAAGTGAAATGACGATCGCATGAATTTTAATAAACACGTACATATCAACGGCTTCGAGAATGAAAAAAAAGTAAAGACGAAAAAAGAGAGGTATTTATGATACATAAAAACACAAATACTGGAAATCGAAGTACTTTTGTTTGTAGAATTGAATCATGTGTTTATATAGGTTTGTCAACATGCTGATGATCATTGTCGACTACAAAATTTGATGAGTGAATTTTACGATAATAAAAAGATTAGGGAAGTTTCTATAACACGAGTGTTTACGTATGTGTTCTTTGCTGTTGCTAATTGAGTGACATGTGTTTTCTATAAAATTGGGTACAATAAACGACTTTCTATTAGTCCGTTTGGAGTAGGTTTATTGTTCAGTTATCTCGCGATTCAACTGGGAATCTTGAATTAAAATTACAATTATCACTGTAACAATTGACTATGAGAACCATGCGAAGGACACCTGCGTGAATGGAAATGTTTCCTTTTTTTTCTTTAATGACAAAAAAAAAAGTTTTACCAACAATATAGTAATTATGTTTAAGTAAATATACACATGCTTATAAAATTATAATAATTCATAATAGATAGACGTGAGTTTGGTGTACAATTGAATATATACTACAATGAAACTAATAACAGAGAACTGCAACATATCAAAATAATTTTAAAATGATCACATATATATGAACGTTTTTCTAATGCTTGATAAACGTTTATAGTGTATTGTGAATGGTGGGAATTAAGTGGCTTAAGGTGGTTCTTGAAGTCTGCTACACCGGAGTTAGTGTTTTTTTATTTTTAAATTATTTAATGATGTATTAAGAATTAAAACATATACTGTTTCATTCTTTAATTCTGGGAGAACTATATGATCAAAGAAAAAATATTTTTTTAAGTAAACTTTTGGCTCCACAACTTCCCAAGTTTTTTCTGTTCTCTTCAATTTGTAAACAAAACGAGAGAAGTTGTGGAGCCGAAAGTTTACTTAAAAAATTTTTTTTTTTTCGATCATATAATTCTCCCAGAACTAAAGAATGAAACAGTATATGTTTTAATTCTTAATACATTATTATTAAACAATTTAAAAATAAAAAGACACTAACTCCGATGTAGCAGATCTCAAGAATCACCTTAAGCGAGAGCGAGAATAACATTGCACTGAAGATTTTTGTAGAATTGAGTCAGAAAAATATGTTCATCGACGAATATTCAACCCGCATGCTTGGTTAACCGTATATTTTCATCAGTTATATGGGTCATTCATAAAATTTGAAACAGCAATTGAGATGCTGCTGCAATTAAACCACAATTTAATATTGTTAAAATTTATATTTCGATGTATTGAAGTGGAAATATAATATTAAATTGTAGGGCAAATTTAATTGCTGGGAATTTTTATTTGAATGCTGTTTAAATGATGGAGAACACTTAATGTTTTGTTGAACCGAAACGAAAATTATGCAATAGTTCTCATTTTTGTTCGGAATGTAACGCTGTGAAGAACTGTTATATAAGTGGAATTAATTATAAATTATTGTCTTTTTATAAATAGACATTAAACAAACTGAATTGGTAAATATATTTGGTGACATGTTAATCTGAAATTTCGATTTTTTGCTTGTTTCAATTAACAATAAATTAGTTGATTAATGCGCATTTGTAATAAATTTAGATTTATTAAAGTGCATTGATGAAAAAGTTCAAATAAACATAGTCAGATTATTTAAATTTCATAGTTGTTATAGTTGTTGGAAATAGTATATTTAGAATAAAATATATGTTGATCATCTTGCATTTTTCAGTTAATTTTGTAAAATAATTTCAATGCAGAGATCAGAAGTAACTTTCATATTAGTCGTCATGTCGACGGCGGAATAAATTGTTGTTATCACTAAGATGCTGGTTATAATTCGTCTTGTAACGCGTACCTGGGTTCATTGGTTATGCTAAGAGTGTGCGTAGGTTGTGTAGCGACTTATGCAGCAGATGCATAACAATGAAAGGTCCATGTCGGTGGGGATCTCGTATTTTAGAACTTTTGACGCGCGCCCGTACATTGGCATTTGAACGTAGAATTCAAAAATGCACTACTGATTTTGAAAGAGATTCCTGTGACAAAAAACTACAGAAAAAAAATGTTATTGAGGACCTTTAAATTCAACGAGTTTTCAATTCCAAAGTCGGGATGCTAGTTGGTCATTCTTTATCTTTTGTGGTCTCGTCGTGATTCATAGAAAAATTGATCTTTTCTTCTAGTTTTCGGAGCATTATTATTGTTAACGGCGATTATGACGCGGAATTTTGTTGAAGACTAAATTATAATTTCATTCCGCCACTTGTTCAGTGACAATGCCTCATTTTATATTTTGCTTTAAAAATTCATATTGTACGATTTTTAGCATAAATACAATACAAAGAAATTGACTTTTAGAACGAAATTCATATTACAGTTATGAATTTGTAATTTATTTTGTAATATATGATCAATATTTTTTAAGCACAAAGTAATCATAGTATGAAAAAAAATTATTTATATACAAATATAATTATATTTATAAATATTAGTATCAGAATCATTCCATACGTTCTTCATGTATAATGGTGGCAAATAATCAGTTTTATTGCATACTATCTAAAAGATTATACAAGAATTTTTAAACTATTTCGCTTTGATTGGGTTATTTTTTAAATAATGGTTCAGAAATCCTCATTTAGTGGGACTACAGTAATTTGTAATCGAGTTGCAATGTGATAACCCCGGTCAGAATTCATGTCATTGACAACACATCTGATTATATTTTTACTAGGGATATTAACAACAATTCATATGAGCAAGTATTCCGTTAGCGAGCCGCATCCTGAAGACATTATTTCCGTTAAAAAACGAAAATGGGCGTATCACGATGAGTTTGAAGACGCATTTGTACTTCCGCCGTATTCATGATCCGTCTCGTTTTCGCCCAGCTACCTGGGATACGCGACTACCTCCTCCATTTTGCTTTCGTCTCGCAATGCATCGTTTTTCTCCCACTTCGCGAAGTGCTTTGCATGATCGTAATTATCCGCACGCATCTTCTTTACTGGTTTTTGAGCGTCTATATATATATATACACATACATATATTAAACTTCGTGGCTCCTGCAGAAACAACGCCACAGGAACTTGATCTGCAAGTTAACTTTGACGTTGCCCGGCCAACGGTGGTTCTCTTTCGTTTCCAGAAGCGTTCGGTACGTGGGAAGCGAAAGGCTATGAAAGAAGATTTGCACGCGCATGTGTTCCACGTGAAATGGGAGGCACCCAAACATGTGTTGAGGAAGATATTTGAACTCGAATGCTGGTAGGAAAATCTGCTGCCAAAATAGCATTTCAAAAACAATTTTCAGTTCCGTTATATATACATGTATATATATATTCTATTTAGTTATACTACAACTTTGTACATTAATTTTTATTACTAAAACAAAATTTCTACGACTATTCTTTATGATTAATTTTAATGGAAAATAGATGTTTCCAATGAATTCAGATAATACAAAATAATAATTACATTTTGTGACAATGAAATCTTGTGATAATAGCAAATCACTTCTCAGTATTTGTTTTCTTCGGAGGAATTAATGTTACTTAATTATGAGTTACTTAGAAGTATTAATTCATTAATTGATAGTGTTTTGACAGACAAGAAAAGAGAGATGTTTCTTTATTTCGCAGTATACGTTTAACTAATTCTTGTTTGAGACAAGATTCACATACTGTGGAGCGTCAACCTGTTGCCTGCTTCGCTTCCCACACAAAGCGTGCACGCAAGATCTGTGTATTGGAGTGCCGGGACATTTATAAACAGATGCACAAATACAAATGCATAAACACACACAGACGTTTGTACAAAAAAAGTCACAAGTATGGCAAAGAATGAAATCAGACTCAAACTTGTTCTTTTACTGCCATTCTTTTATTATTTATAGTTCAAATTTATATCAAAACTAAGTGATGTAAATTTTGCACTTTTACGTCTGTATGTTTGATAACTTTCAGGTAACTTCGGGTAAAAATACGACTTCATTTTTTATATTATTTTTGGTTCTAGAATTTGATGTATATAAGATGAATGCAACTTTTTAATTCCTCCTAGTGTTGCAAAATCATGTATTGATGTTCAAATTTGTCATTTACTAGATACAATTACGATCGTCACATAAGGCCTTCAACGCTGTGATAAATGTCAACACATTGGAAGGCAAACTGTGCACCTATATAAAGTATAAAGACTTTATCACACCCGTGACTATATTCGTTTTTACTATGTATTCCAAGAAGTAAACGTTATTATTATTTTATATACTTTCATGAAACATGTTATTTAGATTTACTATATATAAACTACAACCTTTATTTAATTTTGACCAAAAGTGTCTTAATTAAAATATTTTTCCCTTTTTTTGGTACAATTTTATATGCTAATATTATTATTAATGTTTCTTTTTTATGGCATTTTATCATCTACCATTAAATAAATACAAAACTCAAGTGCTACAATTGCGTTTCTCTTATTTTTAGAATAAAAATGTTGTATATATCATTGTTCACGATAATATTCTGCAGACACTCTCGCTTTGAGATATAAAAATTTCGCGTAGTAAAAACGAGGTCTTGAAAAATTGAAGCTTTTTGCCGCAGTCTTGTTCGTGTCGCCGTAGGTCTTGAAGACAAAACGTGCTACCTTTATGGTCTCGCTTGGCGGAGCGCAAAATAATGTGGCCGTTCTCTGACTTCTCTTTATACATCTCACTTGAATAACGGCGAAGCGGTACCATCAGGAGCTGCTGGAATTATCCACTGTTTTAGCGGATTGTCAATGTAAATTTCTTTGAATTGTGCTCGTTTTATATTTGCGCGAATGACCGCGGACGATATCAAACGCATTTTTATGCATTTCCGCTTTCTTGTTTTCAAAAAAGATTTTGATCTGGAGGATAATTCTTTATGAAAATATAGTAAAAAATAAAGAAAAAAAAGCAACGTCCTTTTTAAATCACTGATTATATGGTAAATATGATTGTCATTAAAATTCCGATTCCGTCGTTAAATAGTTTTACAGTAATGACAAAAATAACGACTTCCATGAATTCGCAAAACAAGGAAACGACAAAATAACGGGAGAAAGCGCTGGAAATAAATCATTACTATATCGTGTATTGACGGTCATTAATCATAAGGCAGTGCGTTCGACTAAACGTGATATCTAATTAATATACAGATGAAACAAATAAAAAAAGCAAGTGGATCAAAAACACGGTGTAGACAATTTGTTTAGTCATTATTATTCAACAGACTGCGTATAAGACGCCCACGGAAAGCACTCGCCATGTATCATGAGTGTGTTATCACACCGGGGAATCCCTAGTATGCAAGCGTTGGCGCTTAAAGGAGGTGTGAAATCATCGCATCCGCATTTACGCAATTTCGCGTAAAAAGGGTGCATCGTGTGTTTTGATACTTCCGCACACGCCGTGCCTAATATGCACGTTGAACTTGTATAATTTCGAGCACTTTTGAACGAACGCAGTGTTTCGTTACAGAAATTTTATCTCGCAATGAACCTATTTATTGAATAAGATTAGCGTATTGAAGCAAATTTAATAAAAGCAAAATTTTTTCATGTGAAAATATATAATTAATAATTTTAGTAAAAATAATTCGTTGAAGTATTAATAAGTGCGGATTTTTTTTTAACACCATAAAGATAATGTTTTATGTTGTTTTTTTCAAATTCAAATACAACATAAATCTTCTTCTTTTCGTATGTATGATATGCGATATTCAAACGATAATAACAACTTATAATAATTTCGAAAAGTTTAGTATAAAATAAACCTTAATAAATAATGTTTTTGTATTGCATAGTACATGCAATGCATGTTTATCTATTATACGATAAACGTTTACAAAATGCATTAAATATTCAACATTAACATAATAATATAGTATTTAAAATTTCATTTTAAATTAACTAATAATTAATTTTAATCAAATAATTTATGAATACTATGTAAACAATGTGCAACTAATAGTAATTAAACAGATAACAAAAATATATGCAAACTATATGATAATTTATTTTTTATAACATATATAAAATTTAATGTATGTATTGTTTATACATACTTCCTCGCTTTATTCAGCTAAATAATAATAATAAATAATTAAACAATATTTTTCAATCAAAACTTAAATCAACACAATTTTCATCTAAACATATATTAATTAATCCAATTTAACTAATAATAGTAATAAATGTTCCTTTTGTGTCTTTTTGATTGATCGTTTCGATAATATAAATTAATAAGTTGTAAAAATTAAATTTCACGCTCAGACACTAAATTCACTGAGATAAATACGCCCACTCGAATTTTTCTTAATTCGAACATATAGTAAAGAAGCTTAAAATTGGCTGACGATCACATTGGGATTTAGCAAAGGGGATGCGATAATGAATAGGGTGTTAGCTGCTCTTCATTTCTGACATAATTAATTATCTTGATAGACGAGTTCACATACTCGTCATCTGTTTATCCGCGACGCCTATCTTAATCGAAGCTTCGTTTTGCGGTGTCTAAACCACAGTTCGCGACCTAGGTTAACATCGAAAAGAAATTGAGAATGAGTGTTTTTAACTAAAAAAAATAGAGAAAGAAAAAAAAAAAAAGAAATTCAACCCACGCTCGACGAATCTGGCTCGTCACCTGCTCATCGCGGCGTGGGATGAAGAAGCGTCGAGAAATTTCAGGTAAAACGAGGCAACACGCACAAGCCATGGTGGGGACTGTGAGAACAACACAAGTTTACTCTATTATTAACATGATGTGTGAATGCGTATGACGTTGCACAATGGGCATTTAGGTTCAAATGTACGACGACGCTTCTTACACTTATATTTCTAGCTATATATTTCCTCAGGTGTAAAGATCGAAATCGATCGTTGAGATTTGCCAAGTTAACAAGACGTGATAAATCCGAGACACTTCATTATACAAATTACGAATATGATAAGAGAGTTCCTCGTCTATTATTCTATTGTGCAAATGATAGGTGTGAGTAGCAGTTAGCACTGCAGATGTGTATATGCATGTGGACATAATATTTTCTATTTTCCAAACCAATAAATTCAGAAAAAAAGACTCAAGATAAAACTCTGTATTCAACTAATTTTTGAGGTTCACATGACACTTGTTTGAGTTTAAAATTTATTGCTCGATCATTAATGTCACATGTGACTTCCATAAAGTTTCTTTGATTGCCTAATAAGTTTGAACTAATACCATACGAAACACATTGTCTCTAAGTTGCTACTTATGTTTCCCGTTGCCGAAATAATTTATGAATATTTGTAAAAAATAATAATAATAAACACGATACCCTAATATTATGAATCACTAACAAATGACAAGGAAGCGATTCTTCAGTGACAGAGCGTCTTGTTTCATTTCTTAACTGACTACTTAGGACTTGGATGACCTTCGACACGGAAGTAAATGAAATCGTGCCTGAGAATCGAATTTTTATCCGCCGGGAAGAAGAAGTGAAGTGAGCTATATATATTTTTCTTAAAACACCGGGTAGTTCAAGGAGCAAACTCACACACATCCGTTCAGCTGCCATGCGAGGGAAACTATGGGATCCTGGGTCGATTGAATGGAGAGGACGCGTAAGTGTAGACGCACCAGATCCTTAAAACAGGACGCGGTCTCGTCCGGGTTTTAACAGGCTTCCGGGTTTTCTACTGAATTAGATATTCATACAGTGTAACAACATCTGGGGTACTTTTGTTAGAACATTGCTTGTCTTTGTACGTTCGTGTGATTTTGATTAAAGTTACAGTATTCATTAATGTTGGGAGATGTTTACTGATTAAGATATTTTAATCTGATAAAGGACTAATATATATGTATATATAATTTGCAACTTTGTTCACACGCTACTATTAAACTTCTAATAAAGAATATATTTTGATTAAAACTCTTTATTAAGTATATGCACATGAAAGGAAATGGTCAGGACACTTTTACTTTTAAATTGTATTGTGTTCTGAATACATTGAGTAAATGAAATAGTACATGTGACTACTTTATTATTCAAAGTAGTAACTTTGGCTACTCAACTTGACAACATATATGTAAAAATAATTAATAATAAATTATAATCAATGTAGTATTATGATTATAATATAACAGTATAGTGTTTATTTTTAATTGAATAATAATATTAATGCATTGAAATACAATAACAGAAACTTTGAATATTTACGTTTCGTGTGTCTGAATCATAAATTTTAGATTAGTAAACATTTCAATATCTGTGCATAACGTTCTGTAATTTATCGTTCGTATCTATTTTCTTTATTGAATCTTACTTCACACGATTTCTATAAAATGATTAACAAATATAGATAAGCCGACTTGTTTCCGCGGTAATTCAATACAATCACTGCCGTCGAAAGCAAAGGTGTTTAGAGTGCTTTAGCAAAAGTCAGGTGCGCGGTGGAAGGATTGATGATCTCTACTGGAGATCTGCAGAATACTTCAATCGTGGGAAATCGAACAACTTTCTGTCGTTGCGTAGGTGAACTTGTGCACTGCATTATACACTTGGGAAAGATCAAATGCGCCTGCAAAAAATCGCAACTGTATGTTTCCACAGAGACGAAAGAGAAAAGAGATTTATCGGGACTTGTATATGATCATAAAATGTGAAAATTTACATATACACATTTAATATCTTCATTGGTTTAATATATCTATTTAATTATGCAGCCTTGCGGTCATAATTTGTTTCAAGTAATTCTGAACTGTCTAGTAGTCTTAATTATTTTTATAGTCGTTCATCGAATAATATTTTATTAATATGTAACATGAATGAATGTTTTATGTTTCATTTCTTAATAGACTATGCAACTTAGGAAACGATCATTTTGAAGGTAGACAGGAAATTCGTTGCAGAAATATTCATAAATCGTTTGAGTAATTCAAGAAGTTTTTCACTATCGTAATTATTTGTGTCTCAGAAAACTACTTTTATTTAAATCCTTTGATTAAGCATTGAAAGTGGTTTGAAAACATGATCTCATGTCGAGTGCCACGACGAATGACTTAAGATTAAGTCCCTCATTGATCCTAAGAATACAAAATTCCTCCATCTAAAATACCTGTCCTAATATTTACAGAGCGCAGTTGCGCTCTTTCTTTTTCGAGTACGGTAAAAGAGACGGGTAGTTGGTCACAGACTTTTCTGACTGACTGCATCCTTTTATGCTCGCGATGCGTGGCCAGAAAACCACTTGGCTCAAGAAGAAGCTGCAATTTGCGAGCACTAAGTGCGAATTCAAAATGCCTATGTTCTTGTTTGCATTTTGCCTTAAAAGACTGTTATGGATGAATTTAAGAAGGTCCAACGAAACGACAAACACTATATAATTTGGTTCAAAAATCAAGATGAAATATTCATTTCACTTTTTCAAACTTATTGTATAATTTAATCATAAATCAATTGAATGACACAGTAACCTGATAACTTCGAAATGTAATCTTATGATTGGAATTTAAATCTAATTATTGAAAAATAATGTTTTAACAAGAAAATGTGTATATGTTTTTTGGTTATAGAATTCTAAATTGAAATGTAATTTATCCTTCAGTAACAAGAAAATATCAGTTTCTATCTATTATATATATATAAAGACTGATCTTAATGAAACTTGAAAACAAAAGTGTAACTCTGTCGAAACAACTTAGGCGAATGAATCTGAGAATTCATCAATATAAAACTGTTCAGGGTGAAAATTATAAACAAAACTCAACAGGCATTTTGATCCGACTATTATCTGAAAGACTATCCTGGTACCTGTACAAAAACCACTGTCTTCAGGTGCTTTCTTCGTCCCTCATATTCTCAAATATCTGCTCACGAATTTCGAAGGTAATACGAGGAAGACCTAAAGGTATTTTATTCGAAGATAAAGGAATACGAAAAAGAAGACGAAGAAAAAAAACATTTGCAAAATCGACTCGCATGTGCCAAGCATCTCGTTTTCTTATTTACCAGAACATGACGCCAAAGTATGGATAACCCGAGTCTTTCTTCATAATTACTTACTTTACTGCAATGGCTGTGGATATTATATAAAACAAATATGTAACATAACACTTCAGAACGCAGGAATAATTGCATTCTCATTCCAATCTTTTATCGATTCTTACAAACCGACCTTTGGATTTTCATAATTTTAAAGTCTCAAAGCACAAATGCAAAACTTTCACATATTTTTTAAACCGATTCTGCGTTACAATTAAATGTTTATTTAGGTTCTCTATTGTCTATAATAACACTCTGATTGAAATGTTTATTAAACATTTTCGTTAAATGTTTTTCTTAAGATCTGTCTTTCTTTGTTTGCTCGCGTTCTCTTTTTTTCAGGGCAGTTGGTTTGAGTTGAAGACATTTGGCAGTCACCAGGTCTCGACCCTTCCATCAGCAGATTGAACTGAAAAAGCCCATTTACAACAGAACGTACAAACGTTTTAGCTTGCCGGCATTGTACATAAGCACGACTTGAAGTGGTCCGTATATGCTCTTTCTGTGAATCGGCACCCACGGACGTTCTATTCGCCTATTGTTCGCTACTGAGCAAAATATACTCCTGATATCGCACAGTAGATTGCATTGATCGAAAATCTACCTCTTGCGAAAAAAAGTATTTCGCATCGTACACAGCAAAAGGAAGATCGACCGGTTTGCAGCAAAGAAATTACGAATACTTCTTGCAAAACTTTTTTTACATTTAATTTCAATAGGCGGTGTATATAATAGAAAAGCGGGTGTAATAAAATAATAAGGTCTACTTATGTCAAATAATTGTTAATACGAGAGTTTCTACCGATATAATTATGTTAACTGTTTGTATATGAACTACCGCATAGCTTATTAGTGTTTGTGTTTGTGGGTACATAAATAATATTATATAAATTATTATAATAAAAGAAATAGTAAAAATTGTTTAATGATAATTTATAAATCATAATTAATCAATTTGATTGATCAATGATAATTGGTCAATACATAAATTGACAAAAAAGAATGATATCAAACCAAAAAACAACTTCGTTGTTAAGGAGTTCATAAGAGTTTTCCTCAATAAAGAAAACCCTCAAAAACAGAAAAATATCCACAGTCTCTAAAAATTGAATAAATAAAATTTCACAAAAAAAAACATTCGTACATATCATTCAGAGGCAAGAAATAAAAAAACTTATTTAAAAACATATTATATACACTAACAAAAGTAAACTTATAAAAATTATCATCTTTCTAACAAAATAGGGATATACTTGTAAAAAACCAAAAAAATTATCATCTTTTCTGATAAAAAGTCTTCGAAGCTTGAGAATTGTTTTCATAAAAACAAATATATTTATCAGAAAAGATGATAATTGTTTCCCAACTAAAAATTCCAACTAGTTATTCATAAGGCACTTGTGAGTTATGCTATTTAAATTGTAAGGGCCTCAAAAGTGAAACATACAAGACACTCGTAGGAAATGTAACGCAGTTTATTGTGAGGCACTTGTAAGGCGGAACTAGCGTAATTAATTTTTTATTAAAAAATGTTATTTAAATTTATTTTACAAATATCTTAATTTTATTAATTATTTTATCAATTTGGAAGTATTATTGAAAGAATTTTAATTTCTATATCTGAAAAAATTTTCCTTGACGTTATGGAGATTTGAACCCTAGTCATCATATTGTCTGCAAATTCGCCATGTAGTCCTATCACCTGAGCTACGATGTCACATGGAAGTCAATGCTATTTTTAGTGCTTGCACTCTGCATTATACAAGTTCTAATTATTCTAGATTTACTCGTGAGTCCCTTGCAATCTTTTTGCAAGTTTCGCCTTGACAAGTATTTGCATAGTGAAACTTGAGCAAAACAAAACGAGGCATATTCAAGTTTTAACTATTCTAGATTTACTTATGAGTCCCTTGCAAGTTTTTCGCAAGTTTTGCCTTGACAAGGTAAACTCACAGTTACCTTGCAAGTGCCTTGTAAAAACTAGGCAATGCCTAGTAAAATTTTTAGTTGGGTTGGTTTTTTACAAGTATATCCCTATTTTGTCAGAAAGATGATAATTTTTATAGACTTTCTTTTGTCAGTGTACATTTAAATATTTTTTTTATTTAATATTTAATTTAAATAAATAAAAAAAAACACATATTAAAAACAAAAGAAAATAAAATACAGAAAACAAAAAAATTAAATGAAACTCTTGCCAGAAAAAGTTTTCCAATAGTAATTTTATAAAGAATCATATATTATTAATGTATAACGTTTTGAACAATTTATATTATAAAATTGTGCCGACAAGAGTTTCATTTGTGGATATTTTTCTGTTTTTGAGGGTTTTCTTTTTTTTCATTAACTTATAAAAATTAGTGAATTAAATGAACAGCGAATCATATTTGCTATTTTTTCTATATAATTTTCTATATAATTAAATACTGTTCTATTTCTGTTTTTTATTTGTGTCAGTAGTACTAGAATTAACAATAGTTCATATTCATATATTGCAACTATTTTTGTTTTATAAAATAAAAAAATCGCAATTCAGTTTATAAGAAATACAATAAAAATTAACACTTTGAATTACACAACATTGGTTCCTTCATTTGTGTATAGTGTCTTGTGAACTCGAATGATAATTACTATGGTGAGTATGAAGCGAGGTTTTATCAATTAATTATATAGCCATTGTGGTCTATAATTATTAAAGAAAAATCTCAGACTAAATAGTCTTCTTTGAAGAAATACATGAAAGATAAATCGTGAAGGAACCGTGGGGAAGAATTTACTGCTGTCAGCGAGTATTTCTTTTCCCATAACGGGATTCCGATGAGGGACTGGGATTGATTTACGCGTTCAACCTCATTTATGGTATACCACTAAGTTCTTCAGTAGCTTAAGTAGGATATTGATGTACTTAACTATTAGTTCTATGATTGTTACAATTCGCAGGCAATTGAATGCATTACATTTCAGTAAGCATTTAAGACCTTCAATTTTATCGTTAACATTTCTTTTTTAAGTAGATTGAAATAACAGATATAGGAATAATTTTAAAGTTAGTATTAATGCTAACTTTAAAATTATGCGTGGAAAAATTAGTCTGGATATAGTCTGGCAAAGTGTATCCTGACTGTATCCATACTATATCCAGACTGCTTTTTCTAGTAGGGTAGCTGGTTAAAAATAATTAATGGCAATCAAATATTGACATTATGACAAAATGTCTATAACATAATGTTTTATTGTCTATGACATAATGTTTTATTTTGTATTATGAAAGTTTTTTGAAATTATTCATGTTATAAAAAAACGCATACTATAATAATGAAAATATCTTGATGCAAAAATATATTTGATTTAACACTTACAGCTGATTGGGAAGAAATGTAATGTGAAACAAATAAACTATATTTCAAAACATGTTTAGTTTCATGGATAACTTCACATTGTAAATCTCAAGGAAAATAAAGTAAAAAAACGTAATTCTTTGGTAACATATGCTACGGTACATTGCTAACACACATGGCCCTCCAATGTTTTTATCAAGTGAAGAGAAGAGTGCGTCTTAACAAGTGCGAAATAATACGACTGTATGATTGCGAGATTACTTAAATATTATACTTAAATTAATACTTAAACTTAAATTAAATGCATTGCAGTTTTGAATAATGCCAACCTTTTTAAATGATTTTACTTCACATTCGTCCAATTTTTGTAATATATTTCAATACAGTAAAAATAAGTAAGATAATATCTACGATAAATATAAAAAACATAATATATTTTTGCAATAATTTATTTTTAATTTACGCTTTATGTTTATAAAAAATATAAAAATGTCATTGACCACCTGCATAATAATTTTACTGCAAGAAAGCAGCGTAATGTTTTTCATCTTGTGGTACTCTCGCGTTTCTGTGTGCTGTCATTCTTTCCCACAGATAAAGTGCCACTATGTAATATTACACCTTCTTGCTAAGGTGACATTTCGTTACATAGGTGGACTCGACGAAAGGAGTTTAACTCGAAAAGACGTTTTATGGGTGGTCGGATCAACCTTCCAAAGTGAGTCCTTGCACTTGCAATAAATAATTAATGGAAAAATTACTTTTGGGCAAAAAAAAAAGAAATATTCTAACAAAACCAACTTCATCCTATTAACTATTTGTGATACCATTGAAAATATCATAATACATTTTTCTATTTATTAATAGTTAATTTAGCACGGAATGTTTCCTTCATCAGAATTTTTTGGCGAAATAACAATTTTGGTATAAATGAAGATAAATCATCGTACATATTGTAGATTCCTCAGGACTGTCGAAATCTATTATGCTGACCGCACCCGTGAATACATCTGGCTTTGAAAGCTGGCACCATATATGCCCTTGATTCATAGTAGTGTGTGTGTATACGGCGTCCCTACGATACGCCGAGTGCACGAAAAAAATGATGCATCCGAGTAGTAAGGAAAATCCAAGGCATTGTATATCGGTCTGGATGCGTCAGAGGGTCGACAAGGTGGACGGGGGTAAACGGGGCCATGTTACCTGAGCTCGTCGAACAACCAAGTCTTTGCATTGTATCGCCGGTGGGGGTATGTGGAGACTACTGCGAGGCAATAACGGGGCCCACCGACTGCCTGGTGGGGAACAGAATCGAGTCGAGACGACCTGCGTTTGTTTGTAGGTGGCACTGAACTTGAGACGAACGACGCTCAGGGACATTAATACAACTAGAAAATGCACGTTACAACGACTTCACGGCGTTTGCATGCACCTTATGCGAATCGCAAATTGCAGTACTTGTTACGTTCTATACCTTACTGTTTTTTAAAAGGGTCGTTCGAGTCAAGGGAATGACGTTTCACTTTCTGAAGAAAATCACTTTCTGCAAATTATAATTATTCCGTTTGAAAACATTCAGAAGTCATCAAACAACAATTAAATATTTTTGCTTTTGTAAATTTACAATTCAAAATATATTCAAATTTTAAGACGGATAATTAACTTGGAACAATTTAAGCGTTTTTAGAAAAGAATGAGTATTAATTTTTTTTAATTTTTAATAATGGATGATGGGTGATTATTTTGAATTAAATTAAAAGATTATGTTGATTTTGAGATTAATAATATAATATGTAGAGGACCAATGCGCATGAAGTTGAAGCCCTATTTTTCGTTTTCGTTTGTAGGGAGAGAAACGCTCTCTTAGAAATTCATCTCCAGTCTGGATAAACAAATCCAATTTTTACATATTCGCAGACATTAATATTTTAAATTGAGAATTACAAAAACTACTACTTCTATGTGATTTTGAATAATCATTTAGCAATTAAAATAAAAATTATACAACACGATTAAACAAACATTTGTAAAGTTACAATTATCTGCGAACAATTACACAGACAATTTGTAATAACAAAAACTATAGCAAAACTTGGCATTATTTTAATTTTCGTCTTCCGATTGCCATTGAAAATTGTTCGTCGTGTATTTCTACTGAAAGAATTAGTAGTGTTTATAAAACATCTTTGATATTACATTTGTTGACAAGTATCTGAGTCACGTGAATTGATGTTTGCAACGCTCTTAACAGTGCCTGCTCCAAATCATCTGACATATCCAACAATTTGCATCATACCATATCAATACTGTCATACTGTTAATTTATGGGACATAAAATGGATAATTTTATGTAAGTATAGCAATGTCCTGTCCTTGGTATGTTCAACGAGAAATAAAGCGGACTTAACGATCATAAATATGAGTTGTGACTATAAAGACGATCGGCAAGGTAAAATGTGTAGTTCGCGTGAGCTACGGTGTCGTATATAGACAAACTTGTCCGTCGATAGCTGGAATGGGGACTCGAGTTCACTTGTTCGTTCAGTGTACGCGTCGAGTGGACGTTCACCCCGAGATGAGAACGCCCAGACGAAGACAACGAATCGCTTCTATTAACTCTTTGAGATCGATCTGTTCTCAGTTTGGCGACACGACGATGCCTCACCTGAAGACTTATCTGGTATGTTTTCATTCCAGCGAGTTGCTACATTTGGTCTAACTAGTTATATACCTTCAATCCACATAGTTTTGAAACAAACAAACGCATGGATGAGTCTTCTTCATCCACGTAAACTATCCTCTTTATAGATGCAACTGTTACATATCCTTCATTGCCGCAGGCCAAAGGCGTCGTTGTAATTTGTAAAATCGAGCTGATTTTTATCGCGATTACGCGAGGTGCGAACTTGTATTTCCACTTTTGTTACCCATCAGATGCAGAAGAGGATAAAAGGGATGAAGAGCATGAAAAAAAATATGATTAAGGAAATGAAGTTTTTCTATCATTGGATTTAGAAGTGATTCAAAAGAATGATAATTGGACGTGAAAAATTATAATAAATTACACATCCGGTCATGGGCAGATGGCTCTTTGGTCGGTGTAAAGAAGTGAAAAAGCGAGACCGCATGCATTTTTTTCTGCATTCATTATACAAGAGAATCGACAAGGGCCACGCGAAGGAATGTAGCGGAAATAAGATGAGCCCGAAAGTGTCATTGCGTATAGGCCGCAGCATTTGACATTGATTTTGGTTGTCATTTTTAGAAGGTGACGACGAACGAAATATTATTTGAATAAGAAAGGAACAATCAACATTACCGATTTATTGGTTCTTTAATGTTTTCTAATGAAACTTATTTTTGTCCTCATTTTTATTTTGTGCTTTATTTCGTATAAACATCAGAAAAAGAGCTAATGCTGTGAAGATGAATGATAAAGATAAAGTTATTTACTAATTTAACTAAAAATATCTGAAAAGATACTTGAATATCATTCCTTTTGTATAAGCAAAAGTGCATATACATTATTTACTTCCACAACGCTAATATTATGTAGAATTTTGTGAGTTAAATTGTGACTTACGGCAAATGTGTCGAGAGATATATTGTGAGATATAATATTAATATAGATAAAAACATCTAATCGTTCAATACGAACACTGTACTTTTCTAAGTCTAATTTAAATAATAATGTGACATTCTAAGGAATTTCAATGACTCTGTTAGTTTTTATACAAATATTTCTAAATGAATATTTATTCCTAAATGACTAAGAGACAAAAAACCACATTATAAGTGAGTTTTGGCACAAAAAGTGTGGAATGATGTTTATGATACGTTATGATAATGAGAAGATAAATTATTTTTTATCGTTCAGTTAGAGTTGATTGAACGTATGATCGTTATAACTTGGCTACTTCTAATTTTCAGTAATACACAAATACACATACACACATTTCTTGGAATAATTTTAAGGTAAGTAATAAGATATAATAAATTATAAATGTTCACAAATATATATATTTATGTAAAAATATCCATTAAACACGTAGTAAAATTAAATTATTAATACGTAATTAAAATGCAACAAAAAAGATTCAAAATACAAAATATACTTTGAGTATATTATAATAATTATACGATATCCAAAATATTATATAATACTAAAAATTAAATACTGTAAAAATAAGACATCGGTGATTCAAACGACTCTCATACAAATTGCATTATAATGTGTATAAGAGTTCTGTACTGCATACAAGTAGTGTCTGATTGTGTCATGAAAAAGACAGAAAAGGAGAGAAACTGCGACAGGTATTTGTTCACTGCACAATTCATCGTTTTTCATTGATGCTAATTTTCCATTAGCCGAATGATATTCATAGCTTGAAGTGAAAATAGAACTGCTAATGGATTGAGTAGTGAAAGTAGGTATTGTTAGTATCGCAAAGTTTGAATCATGGCTACGTAGACGATCAAATCAACTATCATAAATGTCAATGAATGGAAGAGAAGCGGAGCAAAGGAGGTGCAGGTAAGGATAGTGCGTTGCGCAGCGGAGGAGTTCGCAGAGGACCATCTCGAGGTCTTGTAACATGCAATCTTCGCCCATTGAAGGCGCGCTGGGAAACTGCATGGTTATTATGCCTGAATGGGACTGCCAGACGGGGAATGAGGGAGGTGCGCGCACGAATGCCATAACATATATATATATATATATATATGTATATATAAACGAAGAAGGTGTATAGATGGCAAAATGCGTTGCACATTTTCTTACGTTGTTTCATCAAAGAGAGCTGGGCCTCCATGCGACACGCAACCTTTCATTCCCATCCCTACGATTTACTTTTACTTCGAGCTTCATAATGTGCAGCGGCTTTTTCAAGAAATTGCAGTTTGGCAACATGATTACCTTCGAACATTCAAAGCGCTATAGTTTTTATACGTCGAATTTAGTAATAAAAAAGTATATAATTTCAATAAACTTGAAACGAACAGCAGTTTTGTTTAGTTTGCTTTTTATTAACAAGAATATAAACTTTATTGTGGTTTTATCATGTATACTTGTTCTTTAAAATAACATATTAAAATTTATATCCATGTAGGATCGAAGAAAGTTAATTTAACATGAATGCTAAATACAGAATTAAGCAGTACTTGATGTTATTTGAGTTAATCGATATCTGAAATTGTAATAAATGAAAAGTAACAGAGTTTGATCAAGTATCTGTATAAACATTTATTCTTTTTATATAGTGAATCATTCTAGATGCTATTATATATTCAATCAATTTTCCAAGGCTGTTATTCATGTCACTGAAGGTATTTTGTAATTGCAATTGACGGTGCAACTTGCTAGTTACAAAATAGAACACTTTATAACAGGATTATCGGTCTAGCTATAGTGTGCTTTTATTCGTCAACTGTACGATACGAGATCATACAAAAGTCTCGTTTGATAAATATCTACAGAGGACTTTACTAACAAATGGCCTTGCGGAATGTCGCCTGAGCCACCTTAAACGATAAACTGCAACATTCTTCTGCGTTTAGTTTCTGCGGAATATTGAAGGCAGAAACAAAATCCAACACTGTAAGATATTCGATACGTTACAGAATTGTTGATCCCGAATTTATTCGTTTGGGTTCTTTTTTTTAATTAAAAATGTTTAATCTTTTGACTTCACCAATTCAAGTATAAATTAAAACAACAGCATTAAAAAAACGATCTCCTTGAAAGTTACTTAGTAATGTAATGCAGCGATGAATAGCATAATACAAGTTTAACAGGGAATTATCATTGTATATAATATCGAATTAAAATTGTTGATTGTTCAATCTGTAAGCAGCATTCACATTGTTGGATGAACAATTTAACTTGAATTACAATGATTCAACATTGAATTGTAAACTTTATAAGTGATGTGAGCAGGTAAAATTAAACAGTGACATTTTTTTAATTTTATTTATGTTAATATCAAATATAATTTTTATAATTAGTTTGTTGATTTTATTTCAAGAATTCAATTGCATTTTGTAATAAATAGATATTTGTAAACTTATGTGCTGTTCAAAAAAATAATACATAAATTATGAATATAAATTTCTTTGTATTATACCATCGTATCTATATCTAAAAAAGTGCATGTTTCTACTGAGAACTGAAAAAGCATGTATGCCTAGCAAAATGATTTTTTTATCTGGAAATATTTTTGAAACTTTTTCTCTTTTTCATAAAAACTGACTTTTTCCAGTTTTATCGAAGACATTGTACTTATGCCATTTAGCCTATTTGCAAACACGACGTCTTGATACAAGAGCATGGAACATCATCTCGGCATTGAATTCCGGGCCAATACGAACGCCCCCCTCATCAACCTCAATTAAACTTCTCTGTCCCGCACTTGTGTTCACTTCGCACCCAAGACTCTTGGCATACGAGGATTACTCGTGTAAGGTCGTTACACATTATTGGCCCATCGCAACCAGGGAAACTGTCTTGTTGCCTTACTCTATTACTTCTTTTTATGAATCCGTCACCCGTCTTATATTGCAAATTCTTCGGATAACATGGCATATTTTTAATCCAACTCAGTCAGATAGAACAAGAGTGATGTGAAATTGCACTATAATAGTAATTATTTTCTATATCAATGATAATGAAACATGTTAGAAGCAATAAGAAAGTAAAAGCTTTTACGAAAAAGTGAATATTTAATTAAGAAGTGTACTTAATGCCACTATTTTCTGACGTATGCAATCATCAAAGCGTACAACAAATATGCAAAGAAACACGGTTAAATGAACAAGGCTTCTTATGACAGCATTTGTTTGATTCTTTTCTTTTGTCTACACAAATAATTACTTGTTTAATGATGCATGTTCGCCCGATATTATATTCATGAATTCATTGTCTTTATGATGTTTGTTCACCTATTGAATTTTAGTTATGGAAACAAAGATATCTAATTTCAAGAATTAAAGAATGTAATATGATATGCAAAAAAAAGTGAAAATGAGTAGATTTTACATGTAATTAGTTATGCAAAATAATTGTTTAATTTAATGAATATCATTTTTATTCAGGAGAACCATTTCTCTTTAAAATACATCATACAACAATATATATTATATATTGTTATATATTATATATTGTTATATATATATCTTATAATAGATGCGATAAAAACTATCTATACATCAAGCTTTTTAATTCTAAATATTATAGTAACAAAAAACGGTTTTTTGAAAGAAGACTAATGTATTAATCACGGGCGCATAAGAAGACATAGATCTTGCATAAGAGCTTTCGTTTATAATCTGTCGGATTAAAAAACCTTGTAACCTTTAGAACCCGATATAAAGGGTTGCATTAATCGTTCAGAATTGCCAGACAAAAAAAGTGTCTTAAAGTGTCATCGTCAGTGACTGCTGAAAAACGAAACCTTGTACGTTGACGGAGCAAGTAAAGTGTTTTCATTGCTATTGAACCTTGAGAAATGAAACTAAAGATCGCGAGATCGGCGCACATGTCGTTGAATATTGCGTCGAGATTAAACGTCTGACGGACAGTAGCGTCGGATTTCAATGGTTGATAAAAGCCATCCAAAAGATCCGGCGCTGCCTTTGAAATTCATCTCAAAGACTCGCGGGAGCTTTGAACTTCGTCCTTTAGAAAAGGGTCTCGGTCCTTGCTCGTATTTGACTTACTCGTTGTTAATTATATATGGAATTGTTTGTTTAATTGTACGTTTATTTATGAAAATGGTATTTTGTATCATAATACAGACAATTTAAGTTAAAGAATTGACAGATATATTCAAATCGTGTAAATCCGAGTGGAAATTCTTGACTGTATCATCACTGCGTATAGTGCTCTTTATATAATGTAGATCCAAACCTTATTCACTCTCGATCCGAACAAGATCCAGATTGGAAAATTGAGTAGCATATTTCAAAAAAAAAAAAAAAAAAATATATATATATCAACATAATTATTAATAAATTAGCTTTATTCTATAATGAATTCGAATTATTTATCGTTATTTCAGTTCTCAAAAATTAACTCAACTTTTCCTCAAATATTTTACTTTTCGCCTAAGAAAAACGATATTATTTTTTATAAGATGTTTATTAATAATTTTTACTACTAAAATTGTAGCCGTTTGTAAGTAATTATAAAACATGATTTCTCGAATTTTTTCAGAATTTTTTATGCTACAATAATTTAGTAGTATTTCACTGTTAAACTGTTGGGCGGTCTCCCCTATACCGTATTGAAAGATAAGTTATTTTATTATGTATAGTAAAATCTCTGAAAAAGCAAGTGTCTCATTTTGAGACATTTTTGATGATTGAGACGCGAGAAACGTCTTAAAATTGAATAACTGAGTCATTTTCGGAGTCTCAATTAATAAAAATGTCTGAAAATAAGACACTTATTTTTATAGTGATGATACCATAAATTTATTAGAAAAATTTAAAAGTCGTTCCTATAAGTCTATTTTGCCACATTTACATTAAAATGTACTTGTAATCGCTGACCGTGTAACGATACTTATGGTCCATCAAATGTAAAAAAACCGGCACCATAAGTTTCGTTTCAGTATGAAATTATTTGTTCGGCGAATTATCAACGGTTGGAACTAAATTGAATTAATTATAGCCTTTGAGCAAATTTTATACCATAGCATGTAAGTTTTAATTGACAATTTGTACATCACATGTACAACTATCATCGTTATGTTTCCTGTACGCCTTATTAAATTAAATAACACTTTAATGTCAGTTTTGTGTATTTTATAATAATAAACAAAAGATTAGAGTTTATTTCTGTAGAAAATCGAAACATATTTTCTAGAATTGATATGCTGGAAAACTGGATTGACAAGCATTGAAACTAGTTATCAGTCATAAAATAATTTGTACGATCGTATTACGAAGTAAAAAAAGCGGGCATAATTTGTCTCTTAGCGTGTGGCGACTTCGTATTATTTCTTTCGGTCCATTTCCTTTAAAGTATCGAATATGTCATAGTTTCATGAAAATTGCATATGATTTTGCATTTTCGTCTCTGCTGCTTTTATTTTATGGTATCATCATTAAGGTACGTGGATGCAACAAGTCGTTCAATAAAACCATGAAGAACTAATAAGAAAGATGACTATCGCGACTTGAAAATGAAACAAACGACCTTGCTATGCAATTTTTACCGCTAAGAAATGGTCAACGTTCCTATATGCACAAGTGCACGCAATGAGATGCTTACTTTGAAATAAGAGCAAAGTAGCTCAATTCCAATTACCGCATTTCTGCATACTTACCTTTATTGCGATAGAAAGAAAACAACTTTTGTATGTGAAAAATTTTCATAATGGTTAATATTTTGCTTATGATGGAATGCAAACTAAATCACAGTTGTGATTTTTTGTATATTTTTCAATTACAACAAAATGTATACTTCTAGATTCCACTAGTTTCTGAAGGTATATACTTAAAGTGTTAAGTATTCGACAATTTATTATATTATGAATGGTCGCTTATGTAAGTTTTATCGCACGTTAGAAAATCCTCTCGTAAGTTCCCATATGCAATTCAAATAAGAACCGTTGGATGCTACTGATGATGAATAGCTCTTTTACTTATGAGAAATTTTTTCTATTTTTCAAAACTACTGTATATTAATTGCCAATTGAGCATAATTTAGTTATCTTTTTCTATTGTCTATTCTTTGCATTTGAAAATGTACGTTAGATAAATTACATAAAATGAGGTGAAACACATTTTAGAAATATTCAATGCAGTTACACTGTAGATATTATTAGATTGGAAAGTGTTACAAGCACTGATAACATAAATTTGTACACTCCGTGTTTCATTTCATTCAGATAATAATCTCTGCTTTATCTATTATTATCAGTCATTGTGATAGTAAATTATACTAATGCAAAATAATGAATTTTGTATTTCTGAAACGTATAATTTTCGTTCATTCAAAGTGCTAGTTTATCCCTATGGAGTAAGAAAACATCAAAGTCATTTTCGGAGTACAACGGCCAGTGCAAACCAAAGACAGTGAGGTCGTATTGCAATTTCTTCGTAGAATGAGAGAGCGGTCTCAAGGTATACTTGAATGAATGGGCTTGGCCGATCTACCCCCGTTAAACCCTCCCAGCAGGACGTCCATCTTTCTCTAAAGGCAAACGCGAACTGGATTCCGTCCAGAATTCTGGATGCCACGTTGCCAAATCGTCGATTCGATTATGTATGAAATTCTTAAGAAAATCTGGAGTGTGATTTCGTCACCATATGTTCTGTTACGGTTTCTTCACTCGGACTGCAGAAAGTCCCGATTATTATTTATAATTTGTTTCAGTTACAACAGATAGAAAACACATTTTATGTTACTATATTGAGTATTTTATTTTTAAATGAATCTTAATCTTTAAATTAACTTGAATTTCCAATGAAAAAATGTGGATAATGCTGTATGATAAATCAAATTTATAGTGAGTCTTTTCATATTAAACCAAAATATTTCCATGCCAAAAAACGAACTTGTTTGAAAAATTGTATAAATCTTCCTTTATACACTAAATAAAGTTTCACCAAAAAGGATTTTTCATTTAAAATAATATTTTCAAATTTATAGTCTTTTTTAATTTTTATCATTTTAAAATTTACAAATTTTAAAAAAATAAAAAAGCCCATAACATTGTTAATTATCATTGTAAAAATATGGGTAATGGCTTGTTTTGAAGGTATTGACTTATTGAATAAGCTTGCATATATTACTTTTTTAGTATCTCTTTTTTGATTGTTCGAAAAATGAAAAAATCGTTTTTCATTTTTCGTTTTTTGAATTCCCAACAAACGGGTATTTTTTTGTTTAAAAATTTGGCAGAACCTTCTTTTCTAAATACCTTAATAGATAATATACGTTATTTCAAAACTATTACGATATAATATCATGTATTTAATTGAATTTAAGGTAATTTTTTATTTAATTTAAATAATTGTTATATAGATATCAAATGCAATTGAAATAATGAACGAATAGTTTCTTTTAAAATGCATAAATGTTATTTATTTTACTTTTCATATTACTAGTACCAATAACGATGGTCAGTTAAAAATAATTTACTTTTACGGTATTGCTTTTAAATTAAACGATATATTAAACAAATGTTCTTCTTTTTTTGTGGAAACATGAATAACTATAACGAGAATATGACTGTTTCATATTTTTCCGCAATTTTGCACATAACTCATTCAATGAAGTCATTGATTACTGTAATCCAAATGTATATCAGTGTTTGTACGTGCGTCCAACACTTGGCGTAAAGTGCATGGAATGTCGTCCGTGCACAATGGTCTTTTTGTGGCGGACTTAGATTCGGCGGGTATATCATTTCATTAACTCATTAAACAATTAGTTGGCTTAAGTCTTGGTGTATGTTACTGAAACATTCAAGCTCGTGACGTTTTTTCTAAAGTATAACCAGCTGTGAATGCACCCTTTGTAATCAAAAGCAGTCACTTAATTATAAATGTATGGAACAACAATATACCTACATTTACAATCGAACAGACACTTTTATTTCCTATTTCATTTGCAAAATTTACTTTAATATATTTATGTAAATGATTTTAATAAAAAACATGCACAAATCAAATACGCTTCTAAAATAAAATTGATAATAAATGCATCCAATCATTTATTAAATTTATAGATTTATAAACTGCAATGAATTCAAAATCAGGAATATATTTTTAATTTTTTCTTCGAAACAAGTAGATCAAGTGCGATAAAATAACTATCTGCAAAAAATAATATTCTTTAAATAAAATCATTCATTGTATCAAGTTTACTGTATATCGTTTCACCGAATATAGCTTTTGTTCGATATAAATGTATATATTTCTCGATGCTTACTGTTGCAAATCAGTTTCACAATAAAGCGAACTTTTAACATTCGTATCATTTTGACATTGCTGACTAAACAATTCTGCAAAATACATATATCTAAACTTGAATTACGAATCAAAAGTTCGTTAATATATATTTGACTGCAATGCCAATTGCTTTAATTAGTAATGAATTACTTTTGTTGCTCGATAAATGATATGAATAAGACAAAATTGTTCTTTGAACAGTTGTTAATTGTGTCTAGACATCGGTCATAGTTAATTTACTCAACTTTGTGATTTATATATTTGAATGTAATGAAATAAACAATGATTAACTATTGTGTTCAATTGAAATACCATGACATTATTTTCTTTTCAATTAATTGATCGAAAGCTCTGTTTATAAATTGGTCTGAGATTAACATGACGCGTGATGTTCCCACGAATCAGCGAACAAGCAGGGATACAAGGGAACGATCGTGGGTTAACACCACTTGAACTGATCCCGATGATGACGGTAGCGACCGATGACGCATCTCGCGAATCATCTTACGCGATGATGTTGCTAAGTGATTTGACCAGCCGGAGTCACAAAGTATGCGCTTCTTTTTGCAAATCAACCTTCTGATATGATCAGGAAAGTCGGTCAATGTTCAGATGTTTAGGTGTGTGAAGCTGGAACAGCCACTATGGCACAATAAAAAAAAACATGTAGAAATATTTAGTACTCATTAATTACTAATTTATTACGTTTATATTAAATTTATTACTATGAATATAAATAAATTAA
>JABFPJ010000823.1:0-32643 GCA_022817425.1 Gryon sp. ZL-2020 | reverse complement strand
TTCTTCTTTTTTTTTTATTCTCCTCTTCATTTCTATGCACATTTACTTCTCCATGTTTTTAATCTTTCTGTATACCTACATTTATTTCCCCTTGTTTTCCTGTGTATGTAACTTGTCAACGATTCGGCGTGATTGACTGATTTGGTTTTAATGAGTCTAACTTGGCTTTGGACTGTGCTTGCACGGATTTTGATGATTGTTATATTGCATGTCCATCAAGTTAACACCCTCAGTACTCGAGAAGTTAAAACTTTTAATTGCACAATATTGCACTTATTTACACCGTCCAAAAAATTGTTACACGGCGTAATTACTTCATACAACTATCATTATCTAAAACAGTGCAAAATTAGTGAAATCATTTGAATGCACTTGATGTTAATGGGGGTGCTAATTTGATGTCAACTGAACATCTCCACTTTTGTTATTTATATACAAAAATCCTCGTTTTTAAGGTGGTGTAAATTATAGACATAGTCTATGGTGTAAATGTATTTAATTTTTAAAATTAGTCCAATTATTGTGCAGTATATTACAATCAAAAACTGTGGTGCTAACTTGATGGGCATTTATATTGCCAGGCTTAAATCAATGGTCATTTTGTTTACCGTGCAGCCTGAAGCTGAGTTCAAGCGAGAGACGTGTAGCGTCACATTGATCCGTGAATCAGATTTTATTACGAAAGTGTCGTGTATTCGCTTTTTACGTTCAATTTTTTTCCCTTTGCTCAATTTGATCAAGTGAATTTAAAATATATATTTGTAAATGAAATAAATGTTTTTGTTTTTTTCAATTTAGACATAATTGAAACAATGTAAAAAAGCACAGACTTTTTGGTAATATATATTTTTGTTCGTTGGTTTTTAAAATGGAAAGAAAAAGATAGTCAATTTTTCCATATTTCATAAGCAAGTCCCTCGTGACTTGCGGCGCAATTTTTCTTCCACGAATTCTCAATTTTCATAAATCATTGTTTCGCTTATAATTTAACTCGGGTACGATCAAACGAACAAAAACTACCGGTCGCATTCAAAGGATAAATAGTTTTTAGCCGAATTGCAAAAATTACGCGACTTTAGTCATTTTATTACCTCATACGCGCGCATCCGTTTTACATGGCTTTTTATTCAAAAAGAAAGGCGGCATTTACTTGTAACATCGTTCGTGTTTTTACTTAAACGTCGTAAATAAATAACGTAGTAACATTTTTATGAAGCATTTTGTTCTTTGCAGCTCGAAATACACTTTATCTTTGTGAGCGTGAATAAAATGTTACGAAATACAAAACGCGCTTCAAATGCGAGAGTTTGATGTGAATTTATTTTTTGAAAAAAAAAATTATAATATACGCGAATCACAAACAAACAAACAACAAATAAATATAATGAAAACTGTTGAAAAAAAGGAAGAAGACAAGTACAAAAAACATGAAAAAAGAAACAAGTTTTCTCACCATGTATACATTTTTGCTTTGAAGAGTTCTCATATTCAACTTCTTTATTTTAACACTTTGAACTTATAAATCCGCGTTAAATAGTCATTATTTTCCATTAATACAGTACATTATAAATTGAAAATTATTTTAAATATATTTGTTTAAGATAACTTGGTACATTATTTTATGTTTGCTTCGTTAACTATAGAAAGTAAATAGAGTTCATTGAAATTAATAATTCCATAAACAATAAATAAAGCAAAAATCAAATACGGAAGTAAACGAACAAATAAATAAACGCTTTTTTAACAAACGAACAAATGTAAATAAATGTAGACCAACAAATATATATAGATGAAATAATATTTAACCAATCCAATGTTTTTTTTTTAACAATTTACTACAACATTACTCTTTGTTGAAAATGTATAACATAACGTATATAAAGAAATACCAATAATTAATAAAACTAATATTCACGCGTTTTAAGAAACAGGCAAATACAGGCAGTTGCCTGTAAAATTGAACAAGTTTCCAGGCTCAAAATGTACATTTCCATGTATTAGCCTGTAAAATTGAACATTTCACAGGTTGTAGGCTGTATTTGCCTGTTACTTGTAACGCGGGTTAAATATTATTATTAAATTAACAGTTTGTATCACTTCTTTTCATCTAAAATTAAAGTAACTAATAAATGAAAAAAATGTTTCAAAAAACATATATATGAAACACTGTCGCAAATGCAATTTTGGTTTTTTATACTTTGTCATTGACAAATAGTCTTTTGTCGTTTGCATGCAATAAATAACTTAAAGTTTCGTTGTCACATCAGAATGCGTTCTTATTTTTTGCGGATCTACATAACGGATATACGATTTTCTGATGTTTTATGAAACATCCAAAGATACATATGATAAATTGGATTTCGGTAGGATATACGCTACACGTATCTCTCGCTTCAACGTGATAAAAGTCTAAGCTGGCATGAGATTTGGCTGTATTCGAATCTTTGGCGGCTTCAATATTTGTTCCTCGAGTCGCGACCTAGATTTGTCCGCTTGAAAGGACTCGCGAGAATACGAAAATGGGTTGAACGGCACACAGTTATTGGCATTTTAATGCTGTGCTGAAAAAAAATTGGGGAAAAAAAACAAATTCACGGATAAACGTGCGCAAAACAAGCAGCATTAATTATTATGATAATTATTAACGGAACATTAATCTGTCAATAATAATAAAAATAAGCAAATGATCGATTAAGTATTATACTTAATGTACATTTTGTAACTAACATGTTGCTTTCAAATTTGTCATTTCAAATGCTGTTTGTACAATTATTTGTTGTCCGTATTCGTTTACAATTTCCTTTTAACGCGAACAGAAACCCTGTTGAATTTTATTCAATTTCAATAAGTAAGAATGGCCTTTTTTTGAAAATTTCTCCGTTACTTTTTGTATCAATTCAATTTAATTTTCTTATTTTAATTTCAGTCGAGTCAAGGTTTCGAGTGTTTCAATCTTGAGAATTTCTTTGATACTCACAAGAATTTAGATTCAAAGTAATTAAATTTAATTCCATTCCGTTATTCTTTTTGACAGTTCCAATATAACAGCAAACAATTTCACGTCAATTCCTTTTAAGTTCACGTATTTCAAAAGAGTCATCACCTCTTTTTTTGTCTCTCTTTTTTTTCTTTCGAATTTGTCCGTTACCAAAGTTCAACAGGGTTGTGGGCAATTGCTTGTTGAAAGACAAAAAAAAAGAACACGTAAAGGAAAAATATTAATTTAAAAAATGATGATCAAAAAAGTCAAAATGAAAGAAACCCGTCAAAAATTCTCAACGTCGGCCCGTGTGTAAATATAATGAATCCTGTTTTGGTGACGTTACAGTGACCACGCCGCTGTTCACACCTGCAGTGGGAGTCACGGGTGCGGGTGCAGGTGGTGCGGGTGGCGCCGGTGCCAGGAGCTACGTGGATCCACATACTTACGAGGACCCCAATCAGGCTGTTCGCGAATTCGCTCGAGAAATCGATGCCGGATATATCACTATAGAAGCCATCATAGGTGAGTTCTCTCAATCAAAATACATCGACATCAATATGCCATCTCCGAATCAACTAGATAGCAGTTTTTTTTACCAGAAACATTTTTTTCACAACAAACAATGAATTGGATCAATTGGAAATAAGCTATCAATACGATTGAAATATATCTGCAAAATCATACAAGTGCTAAACGATTTTTGGATGATAACATCGAAGATATGTCTTAATATGATAGTGTTATGTGTAAATATATAACCTGTCTGGCTCAAATAACATTTATAAATAAATCAAGTGCCATTTGAAATTCATTAATAAATAATTTATTAGATATCATAATTAAGTTTTGATCATAAAATTACGCGCTAACGAAAGTTATAACTGATTCAACTTCAATTGCAAGTCATAATTAAATGCGGACTGATAATTGAGTCACCTATCTTGCGTTACAAGATGCATTTTAGTTGTTTTAATTAAATTTATTATCTAACACTTTATAAATGACTGAGACGATATTTTTTGTTATTATATGGCAAACTCAATACTGAGTGGTTAAATTTACATGTAAATCTGGCTATTGTTGTTTCCATTTTGTGGTAAATGCAAAAGGTTATTATTGATTATGTTAACTGGTGAACTTTAAGTATATTAACTAAATCCCATTAGTTGAAGCTTAAAATCATGTTAGAGTATTTGATTAATGTAACGTACATAACTTTTTTGATTAATAATGTGTAAGAAATGTCAATTAATATTAGTTCAATAATTTTAATTGTTGTTTGCATTAGCGTTACTATAATTTTATTAAACATACATTTTGAGTCTAAATTATATAGGCTCAAAATAAGAGATATTTTTTGTTCATATAAATGAAAGTATTCATTTTTTATCAAAGTATAATTATCAATAACGTTTATTACAACGTTTAGTCTATCTTACAGTTAGAATTAATAGTATATAATTAGTTGAAATAGTTTTTCAGGTTTAGATAGATATAATCTAATCTGTCATTGAAAATCAACTTGATTTCTAACCAACTTGATTAATTTTGAAGTATAAAATAAACAAGCAATTTGCATCTAATTTAGATACGATTAAATTTAATTAAATACCTGTTTTATTTTCTAACTACGCTAGTTTTATTATCAAATCATATCTACATTTTTTGCACAAAATTCATTTTCGAAACATTAGAATTTCACGCTACGTAAGTGCCATGATTTTTATTGTCTTTGTTCAACATTATAATTACCCGCTTTTATTGCTTTATTTTCTTTTCGTTATGGTCAATATAACTTTCTGTAAACTGGTTCCACAATAAAAGTAAAAGGAAATACTTAAATTAAATATAGCATATAAATAATTTTAGCTGTTTATTTAAAAAATACACATTAAATGTTCAAGGAAATAACTGATTGAAAAATAAAAGTAAAAGTTTTGATTGCATTCATTCATAAAAAATGGTTTTCAGGTGGTGGTGAATTTGGCGACGTTTGCCGAGGCAAGCTGAAGCTGCCACCAGATGGAAGGACTGAAATTGACGTCGCAATCAAAACGCTTAAACCCGGTTCAGCGGACAAAGCGCGTAACGACTTTCTCACGGAGGCCTCGATAATGGGTCAATTCGAGCACCCCAACGTGATATTCCTTCAGGGCGTGGTGACCAAGAGCAACCCCGTGATGATAATCACCGAGTTTATGGAGAACGGCAGTCTGGACACATTTCTGCGTGCCAACGATGGCAAGTTCCAGGTGCTGCAACTGGTGGGAATGCTTCGCGGCATCGCCAGCGGCATGCAGTATCTGTCCGAAATGAATTACGTACATCGTGATCTGGCAGCGAGAAATGTCCTCGTAAATGCTGCACTCATCTGCAAAATCGCCGACTTCGGCCTAAGCCGTGAAATCGAAAGCGCCACGGAAGGCGCTTACACAACCAGGGTACGTATCAAAACTTATTCAATTTCATTTCAACGTTTAGTACATAAAACTAAACACTGATGTATTCGTTTCTGACTGTTTTTAATACTGTCAAAAGATTATTTCAGTATGTCTTATATATTTTCCAATACTTGATTAAGACGTGTATTTTAATACATCATTCTTAATTGTCAAAAAGTTATATTCGAAAATGTATCTTTGAAAATGTATTTCTTAATTTAAAGATAGTTATTTTTGTTTTGACATATGAGGCATATTCGTCAAGTTCTTTCGATACATGCCCATATAATTATTACCAAATTACCATGCAATTAATTATCTTGTGCATTTGCTCATAAACAAATTATTGATTGCAACATACAGTTTGTAACTTTGCGTCTTGAGTATTACAATAACACTGTATAATATTTTGAAGTCACGGCACATTTGTTCAAAATTAGAGGTTTGCTTCAGATTATGTAGCTATTAAAGGTAATCTATTGGAATACTCTATACTGACAGTCATAAACGAGCTATAGAGTGTAAGTGGAAGAAGGTAGCATACAGTAGTCGATTTCAATGCACATTTGTAGTAGTCCGTGGTCTTAGCAACTTTTTAAGTTTCGTAGTTTCTGTTTGGTTGATGCCAAAAGTAGTTTAGATTTGCGACTGGACAAAACTTGTTTTCTATTTCAGTACAACTTGGAATGTAATGTGCACATTTAATTCTTCTTTCTTTCGTTGTTTTTTTTTCTTTTTTTAATTTATCGTGCAAACTAGCATAATGTTTAAAAGAATAAAATGCTCTAAATATCGTTGGTTCCTTTTTTAAAGTCCAGTCGTGACAATTAGCACTCGTAAACAATGTTGTGCTTCGTAATGCTTTAATGTTGTTCATTTTTTTCGCATTTCAGCCCCGAACTTTGCCGAAAGTAAGTATTTTTGTATTCCACAAAACTTAAGTAGAAAAGCGAGAACGCTGTATAACGTGTGTGTTACTTATCTTCACTCTCCACAATCAACCCGCCCTTTCACCCACTGTCACCTGACCCCCCCCCCTCCCCTCCCCGACCCATCCTGTATCCCCAACCAAAACACTTTGGGCTTGCGATTGTTGAAACAAATCTCGTAATTTGCGTTGTCATTTGTGCTAAACGACACCTTCTTCCACTCGACTCCTCGCAATAATATTCGGTAACAAAGCTCACTCGCTTTGACTCTCTCGCACGGACATTCATAACAACCCTATGAAGCGAGCAGAGCAATGCAAAGTATTTCGCTAAATAACCGTAACAAAGAGGCTTGATATTGCAAATATTTGAAATGTTTCGGCTACTTTGCGGTAACTTAACTCTTCACACGCGCACGCGTGCACGTGTATATGTGCATACATGTTGGGATACTAAAAAAAAATGTGCTCGTTTAACCAGCAACATCTCTTGTTTCGACGATCGTTTGATGTGCTCGTAAAGAGATTGAGTCCCTTTGTAGTCTTCCAATTATTTCATTTCCCTCTTTTAGCTATTAATTAACTTAGAGTAGCGTTGTCATTTGCACAGACAAACAAAAATGCAAGGGAATCATACAGGATAATCAATTAGTTCAATAATGTCCTGATCTATTTTGACATGTATCCTCTCGAAATAACAGTATAGTTCACTTCATTACAAGTCGCTAATTAAAACACTCACTTTCTAATGTATATTAATCCCACGACACATTCATAAAGATTTAATTTAGCCGCAATCCAACTGAAATAGATTAGACTTTATATCCTCTAATAAAACTGAAATAGATCCTTGCCAGATTAACTCGATGATAAAGGGTGACTCATTGAATTTGGAGATACAAAAAAAAATTAATGTTCTTCATGCTTTCAAGCTTTTGATTATAAAATGCAGGGACTTTTTGCATTCTAACCACATTACGATAAGAATTTATTTATCGTCATCCATCCTCAGTAGAAACTTTAGTTATTATTCAATGCAGCATATCATCGTGATCTCATCACATTCTATGTGAAATTTTTCTAAAATTTCTACTAGGAACTAGATCTAGGGTTGTTGACTAGATAGAAGATAAATGATAGTGTCAAAACAAAATAGCTCTTATTTTTATCATACTTTAAGACTCAAGTTGACAACCCTAGTTAGAGCTACCCAGTAGCTTTATAAGTAGGGGCAAAATAACTCTTAACCACTTCAATCCCTGGCATTCACTTCCATCGAAAACATGCTCTAATGCAGATATGAACTAATTTACAGGGCGGTAAGATACCAGTAAGATGGACTGCTCCAGAAGCGATAGCGTTCCGCAAGTTTACGAGTGCATCGGACGTGTGGAGTATGGGCATCGTTTGCTGGGAAGTGATGTCTTACGGTGAGAGGCCCTACTGGAACTGGTCTAACCAAGATGTGATAAAATCAATTGAAAAGGGATACCGATTGCCGGCACCCATGGAGTGCCCCGAGGCGATCTACCAGTTGATGCTCGACTGCTGGCAGAAGGAACGAACTCATCGGCCAACCTTCGCCAACCTTACGCAGACCCTCGACAAGCTCATCAGGAGTCCAGACACATTACGCAAAATCGCCCAGAACAGGTAAAGTTCTCCTATTCAATTTGGTTGTTCAATTTGTATTTTTAAGAAAATGTCGCGTTATCTTTTTTATTTCTTTTTGTTGTTTTTTTTTCGTTGTTGCTTAAATTTTAGTTCCTCTTTTTATTTTCGTTCACGTTCTTCGTTGACTTCTTTCGTTTCATTTTTACATAAACTCTTAATTGCAAGGGACAGCAGTTTATTTTAATCATTTTGTTCTTTCATCGTCATTGAACATCGCTGCCTTTAATCATTGCATTCGCTATTGCTGCGGACGACTTTTTAGATTGAACAGTTTTGGATGAAACCGGCTGTCCCGATCGGTGTATCCGGGGTTATGCGGGATCTAATTCGTCGTTTGCGCTTTTCTATACAGTAAACATTTACGCTGCATGAACGTGTCCATAAATTAATTTTTCAGCGATTGTGCCATCTGCTTTGAGTTTGGCTTTTGGCATAAAAGTGCTATAACGTGTATGTACCGCTGGCATAAACACTGCGTTTGCTGATTGTTAATACTCAAAAATCAATACTGCGCCCTCTACATTTTACCGGCTCGTTATATCGTGACTAGTCGATTTGTAGACCTTTTAAGTGTGTATATCCATTACACTACTTTTTTAAGCCACGCGCATTGTTCGTAATCCGACATTCCGATATTCGTCGTTGGTCGAAAAACCCAGTGCACGTTCGATTTACAAAGATAGAAAATGTACACGTTTATGGGTATATATATATATATACAGATAGAAATACAAAATAAAATTGCAAATGGAAAAGACAAAAAAAAATAAAAAACAGAAAATGAGAAAAAGTCGATCGCGATTAATCCGAACTTCGGTGGAGGTCGTGGTTGCAAAAACCTGATTGGCATTACTGGAAACGGACGAACTTCACTAGTTAGCCCTAGTTATTTTCTTCTTTTTTTTCTGTTTCTAGATTTTGATGATTTCACTTCATTCTCTCTTTCTCTTATGCTTAGTTGTACAAATTAAAAATGTGGAGAAAAAATGATAACCGTACCGTTTGTCCAAATTTCTCGCTTTTTTGCAACTAATTAACCAGCCCATTTTCGCGCCGCCAGGAAAATTAATTTATGGACGAGTCTCAGCAATTCACTCTACTAATTTTTGTCTTACTCGATTAAAATGTAACTTTTTACTTTATCGCTCATTTTTTTTCCTTTTATATACTTTTTTTTTCCTTTTACATCTCACTCTTTTTTTCATGCCGCTTCTACAATTCGTGGCTAAAACGGAATCGTCTCAATTAACTCTCTTCTGCTGCAATCGCTTTTGAAAAAGCTTTTGTCGCTTTTGCCGCTTATTACCAACCCAATTTTATTTCCCTCAAATAAGAAGAAAAATAGACGAATTTCGTGAAATAATGCAAACTGTTTTTGGTCTCTTTATCTTTTTTGAGAACAGGAATTTTTGCTCATTTCTGTCTCACTTTTATTCCCAATTTCGCGCGTCATCGAAGAAAACTCGCAAGAAAATAGAAAACGTCGAAATGAAAACGTTAGAACATTACTCTAAACTTCTATTTATCTGAACGACTGTCGATGCGCCGAATAACGCGAGGATTATACATGTCTGCGTATATCTCCAAAGTCACTTCTTACCTCTAATCTCTCGTTTACTCGGATATAATCACTTAAGGAAAATAATATTGCCAAGTGAACGAATTATAAACTAAGACTTTATTCATGATAATGTAATATATTAAAAGCGTTAATACTAGGATTAAATAATAATTTGCATGCATTAAATAATTTAATTAATATTCCACATTTTTATTTTATAAGACTTTGTTTATTAGTGATGGGTTTTCGATAAATTAACATGTATATGATTATTATTCAACACTGCTTGGATATTATATATAAATTGAATACTACATTCAAATATTTTAAAATTACATATTGCTTGAGTAAAATATAAGAAACACTAATTATTATTTGATCATTACGCTTAATAATCTTGATAAAGAAATAACTGATTTTAATCTTTTTATATAAAAGAAAATATTTTGTACGTTATATATATATATGTATATAAAATATTGATGAAGTAATCAATAAGAAGTGAAAGTGAAATAATTGAATCACAAGCTAGAGCTATTAAATTTGATGACTATAAAATTCTGTTTTATAAGCCATAAAAGTAAAATTTTGATTTAATAATCCTAATAAAAGTATAAGAAATTAAATAAATGCACCAATTATTGCAATATAATAATAAACAATTTAAGCTCGTGATTTGAAAATTATTAATCTGAGAGTTTAAATATTAATTTCTAATGTACATATTTGAAACTCATAATTATATTAAACAAAATTAATAATCGAGCGCAGCTTAAAATCATATTATAAAAATGGTTGTTGGTTTTCGATTTAATAAATAATAAATTAATTAATTTAAATTAAAAAATAACAAATATAATTTATACAATTATGTGCAAAATATTAAAGAAAAGATCAATTTTATATTTCACTTATTTAAGTATTTCTAATTATTCTAATTGTTTATTATGACAAAAAAATATATATTATTGCTACATAATTTTCTCTGAAACTTTAAAATAACGTCTAAATAAATGTTTTTGCATTAATAAAATTTATTTTACGTTTCAACAATCCATGATAAATACGAAAACCCATGACAATCGGAAATTGGGCAAAATACAAGTACAATCCCCAAATAATCCAACTTCATTTTCTGAAATAACAAAAATCCCGCTTTCAAAAATCTACATCAACAAAAAGTTTCCTGGGCTAATTCTTTATGGTTTTGGTTTTGTGGTGTCTTTGGTACCTGACTGCGATTACCTGACAACGCACAACAACAACAACTACAACAACAACCACAGTGTGAGGCCGCCTGCGCACAATCCGTACTATGTGTCGAGCCAGGGCGCGCAGGTTGCCCAGGTGGCGGCGGTAATGCCCGGTTCAGCCACGGGCCCATTCGTAGAGATAGTGGGCCATCAGGCCCAGTCAGCGATTGCCGTTCCAGTAATGCCAGCGGGAGCCGGCCGTTCTCTACACTATCACACACACGCCGCCACACACGCATTGCCACATCAGCCACCGCTCACCTACCCTAACTGGGTCCCATTCACGCACTTCGGCTAAATAAACGAAAAAGAAATAATAAATAAATAAAAAGACCACGTCGTCGAAAAAAAAAAGAAAGAAAAGAAAATTTCTATCGACACTTCACTTGTCGACCATTTGTTTGTTTGTAGACTATTTGCTTTTGGTTCGTAACGTAATCGTTGCTGTTATTTCGCCCCCTTTTTTTCGTCTTTTTTACCTTATTTTTATCGCAATTTTCGTCCTCTTATTCGCGCACCAACAACGTTATCGCGTTCTTTATTTTTGTAGCGACAGCGTGTAATCACGTTATTATTGCTCTTTTGTGATCACATCATACACTTGACGAGGACTTTTCATCAACATTAATAACAAATAACAAGTTACTTTTGTCGTTCGTTAGTCGTATTACAGTTGATTACTTAGAAATCAGACGTACATCGTACGAAAGATAATAACAAAACAATCAATTATTAACAAAAAAGAAATGTTTTATAAGAGATTATATAACGTAATATATAATGTAGATAAATAATAAAGTATTTAGGGTAAAATTAATATAATAAGTATCGGATTTCTAAGTAGTGAACATTCTTTGACGAATCTTCGTTTTTGTTTAAATTATTGTCTTTCTTCTAAATTGCGTTTTGAATGTATACACTAAATTTCAATTATGCGCGCTTTTAATTTAATTTATCATCATGATTGTACTCCGATTCAGATGCACAATATTTAAAGATTAATTACCGACTGATTCTTCGTAAATATCGCGGCTAACTGACTGATAAATTATTTCACTGACAATTTTACGCCAGTAGACTAATTATTTCGAAGCGGATAATTGAAACAAGAATAAAAAAAGATTAATAAGAGAGCAACAAAATAAAAAAAAGAGAAAAAGAAAAAAGTTGGAAATACAATCATGATCATAAATTGTTGTACTTGGTACACCGTCTTTATTTTCATCGTTATATTCTGTTGAATTACGTCAAACCTTTTATGTAACAAAGAAATGCATTTTTTGTGTTAATTTTATTGCAAATGAATTCATTTACTTCTGTTATTTTTATGCGAGATAGAAAAAGAAAGAGAAAAAAAGTAAAGCCCCTCATCAAGATTATATTATTGTAATATTATATTATTAACGAAAAATTGTGATAATTAAAACGAATCAGCGAAAAGAGCAAAAACGAACGAAAGACTGAAAATTATAGCGCTGAAACGCGTAATTACACGCTGCCCCGTAACGAAGATTACATATAATTATAGAATCTTTGTGTTATCAATTTTGTGACTCGAACCCCTACGTGTGCGTTATTTCTTTATTTATTTCTAATCGAGCTCTTCGCTTTCAAATTGAATTTAATTATCGCCGCAGAAAATGTTTGTTTTTCTTCACCAACAAGCCTTTACATCAAGCAGACAAAATAAACTAAAAACGTAGACATACAAGACTGTATACATCAGACTGCAAATTTTATCGCAATTACTTTCGTCGTATTTGAACACGTGGAAAAAAAAAGAAAACGGATTTGATTTTACGATCAGGGGGAAAAAAGAAGAAAGCGTCGCAGTAAAGCTTACTCGAACCAAACGAAGATTAGAACCAAAGAACAAAAAAATGAAAGAGAGAAAGACAAAATTTGCCTTCACAATCGCAATAGACTGATGATACGCTGTTGACGTAAATTAAACCGATACGCGTGACATTTTGATAACTTTTTATTTCCTTTTATTTATTTGTAAACGCAAATTCATAGCTTTTGATCGTAGAAAGGAAATGAAAGAATCAAACAAGAGAAAAAATGAAGACAAAGTAAAAGACGAAGGAATAAAGTTATGGCTTTTCTATTTTGTCGATTACATTTATTTTCATCGTGCAAATAAGAAAAAAAAGCGAAGACTGCGAGTTTAAATGAAAGTTAAATTAAATAGATTAAAGGATGAAGAAGCATTTCAAGTATTAAGGCACGTTTTTTGAGATATTTAATCACGACCAAGTCCGGTAGTGCTTTCGTAATTGTTAAGAACAAAAAATAATCGAGAAATTGTTAGACGAGAATCAAAAAGCAAATTATTATCGAATATGTATGTATTATTCAAGTAGAACGAGTTTTAGTAATCGAAGTAACCAACGAATAGTCTAATTCATAGCTTTAGTTGACGCGCAACTGGGATTTAGTCTTTTGAACGGAGATGGGCATTGTGAGGTTTCTGAAAGAATGCGTCACCCACAAAGTTTACATTCGAACTGACTTTTTATTGACTTTTAAAATGTTGTTATATATATATGATTATTTTAAAACAATAACCAAGGATCGCTTATTTTTTTACACAAAATTTATTTTTTATCATTAATTATTTATTAAACAATACAAGCATTTATTTTGCTTCTTAAATGTTTTTCATGAGTAAAATTAATTTAATATTAATTTATAGAATGATAACTGAATTAGTTAATAACTCAATTTCATGTTTTAATATATAAATATACACGTTGGAAGTATAAAGTATCATAACGAATTATTAAATGCATATCAAAATTATCTTATAATGTTAAAAGATAGAGAATAGTTTGTGACAAAAAGAAATTAAATCATAAATTTTAATTGATAAATAAAGTAAAATTAAAGTATTTAAATCCTTTTGATATAATATCTTAAACTAAATAATAGCAATTACGTATTGATAAATTTCAGAAATATATAATATATATAAATATTTATAATTGTTAAAAAAAAGAAATGACCATTAATATTGTATATCAATACGCAATTGTTCGTAAAAATTAATAGTTCGGTTGGTAATTATTTCTATAATTGATTTTTGCGTTGCAGAGTATTTGCATCGCTAATATTTTACGATACTAATATAATGTCATTGTAATCATTCCGAATTATTATATTTTAAATAATACATAAAGATTGTTCTACAAAAATATATTTCTCGATTTAATGTGCACTAATTATATTCCGTATTCAAACTATTTACACAAAAGTATTTACATTAAAAAAATATATATATTTACTAAGATTAAAAGCAAACGAAGAAGAGAGTAAAAAAAAGTAAAAAAGTTTAATAAGAAAATTGCCCATTTCCGATTTTGGAATATTTAACGTTACGTCGAAAAGTATTTATGACAAAAGAAATAAAAGAAATTGTATCTGACATGATTAATCATTATTATTATTATTGTTATTAGAATAAAAGAAACGTTACCGTTGTAGAAATTTGAATTTAGAATTGCGATAAATTATCGATACATAAGTTACTTCTTAGATCGTGATAAATTATCTAATGGCAGAGAGAAAGAGAGAATCGGAGCAAAAAGGCCTTGGACAAAGAGAAAAAAAAAGTAAATAAATAAATAATATCAGTGAGCTTAACGTCACGGTAGCGGCATTTCAAGCGAAGTCAAAGTATGGAAACGGCGACTGAGAATGAACCGAAAAGCGTTTAATATCAGTATCAACGAGATTTAGAAACGGTATTTTTATACTCGAGACGGGGTTGATGAACACGTAAAGCAATATACGATGCGACCGATGCACCGAGCTTTTTACTCCATAAATACGACTACAAACACAGACGGCAACTACAGATATCGCAATTAATACGGAATGTTCACGAAAAAAAAGGAATTTGTATTTTAGTGCGAGGGCTGTCTCGTTAATGTAAATTTTACGCTGAAACTATGCAAAAAATACTTCTTTCGATAATGAATTTTCATAATCTAATGAGTTTTCTTCAGTATTTGTCATATTTTATATTTTACTAAAAGAAGATATGTCTTTAAAAAATGAGAAACAAAAAGCAATGTATAATTTCAAATAATTTTAAAATCATTCTCTCGTCTGTCTGGTTATAGAAATTAATTTTGCAATGGAAAATAAAATGATTTCTGTTACATTATGCATGAATTCATTATGAACGTCAATTCAAAATGCAGAATAGTATTAACGCATCCCATTTAGATTCAACTCATAGTTCAACATATCATTCAATAATAGTTTAATTTGAACAAAAAAAGAATCAAAGTTATTTTTAACATGAGACGAACAATTGTTTAAAAAGTTATTGTATATGAATTTGCATCGATTCAGCGTCACAGACGCAAGAGGCAACTTTCGCACTGTATCTATCATTTTTTTCGTGTGTATTTCGCATGAAAATAATATCCTTATTTCAGTATGAAATCAAGGTTCAAATTATTTTCACTATAAAAAGACAGATCAATCATAGAAGAGAAAGTAGATTTTTACAATTTATATTTATAATATATTTTGTTGAACAGAAGCGAACTCACTCGGTGCAGGTGTCACCGTTTCATTCGCGTGATTACGCAACGATACGAATTTATTAATGTCAAGCGTAGGTGTGTTTCTGTCAAATGAACGACAACGTCGCGACTGCACCAGCACCAGGGAAAATTGTACGCGATAATCAAACTTGTATCATAACATAGAGAATAATATTATCTGGTTAGATTAAACTGATTTAAAATTTTAGCTGACTAGACAGGACGATCCCCGGATACGTTTTAACGTGGACAAGCGTATCCATGGATGGGGCTGGCGATTTGACTGTCTTTCATGTCTTGTTTCATTAACCCGCTGCAATGTAATTATTGTAAATATCGCTTACGATGTATGTTTTTTCACTGTTTTTTTTGTTTACAGATTATTTAACAAATGACTCAAATATAGCAATAAAACAATTCACCAATAACTAGTTAAATAAATAAGATAAGTTTGACTCGTTTAGTTTTAGAGAATTGTAAACGTTAGACAATCGTGGTTGTGCTTAGAGGGTGTATTTCAAGTTCACCGTCAAGTTAAATTACGCCAGCGTCATCTACGGAAGAAAAGCACATTTTTTTGTTGTTTTCCATTTGTTTCTCGAATGAGTTTGCGTTAAAGAGAAGAAGAATGAACAAGTCCGTAACCATTAGTACTAACGTTGTGCGCAAATTACAATGCTTTTATTTTTCGAAAACAACTTGATCGCGCATATAAATAATTCGCAATTGCGCTTTGTTTGGCCAAAATCGTCCCGAAAATGCTCGCGTTTGAATTTTGCGAACATTCGTATAGACATGCGTATAAGCCAGCGGATATGCCCGGTATAATAAATGCGTCTTGTAATTTCGCGCAAAACAATGTCGACTGCAAAGCTACAAAAGCAAACGCACGACACAACATTTACACCATATCACCCAACAATATTTACGAGCTTTGCGTCAAATACAAAAAAAAAATAAACGAATGTATGAATGAATAAACAAATGAATGAGTGAATAATTGAATGAGTGAAAGAATGAATGAGTTGGGAAATTATGACAAAGTAACGGATCGTTATGCAAAAACTGGAATCTTAGTTTTGCAGATTGATTAATAATAGAATCGTATGTCAAAACTTGAACGTGATGATGAATCTTTGCGATCTTTAGGATTAACGTTTCTTCTTCTTTGATGATTAATATTGAATTTTGTGTCTTCTATATTAAGTTATGCATATTTAATTTTGTTAAATTTTGTATATAAATGTACATTTAATTAAATATAATGATTTAATATGTAGGTTAATGAGATGATCAAGTATATTTTAAATGAATCATAATTTATTGAGAAAAATTGATTACTCAAATGAAATAACTCGATATAAATTGCGTTAACAAAATATAGTTGCACATTGAGTTATTTAACGGAGCTTAAATTATTGAACTTTACATCTGCTCGAAATTTGATTGGTTATTTAATTTTGTATTTGTCCAATAATGCACTATATATAAACGTATTAGTTATTTTTATAATTATATTTCTGTTCTTGAATATTACGAAGAAACAATGGATACAAAATTCAGTCACTTAACGTTGTGAATTGAATAATACGAAGATAGCGCGCGTTAAAAGTGAATTGAAATGTTTGTGAGGTATCAACAGCTAGACAAAAAAAGTGATACCAAACCGAGTCAATGCGTCCGTTTTTGCAAACCGATCCCGAGTGACTGATGTGAAAAGGGGGTAGGGATATATAAATATATATATATATATACATATGTTTAGAGGGAGGGATCTATTGATACTGAATAACAGATACATATAAAATGAAAAAAGTGAAGGGGTGGGATACAACACACCGCATACATTAGACACCAATGTGGCATCCATTGCACTAACAAATGCTAACGATTGTCAGAATCAGGGAAAGGGGTGCTCCACCCCCACCCCCACCTGCCTCGTCGGCTTGCAACATGCATTTCAGAAAAAGGTAAAACATCCAGCAGCGAGTCAACAATGTTTTACGAAACAACAATCGCAATCATTGTCATTGATCAAAGCTGCAGGGAATCATGGGAAATTCACTGGGGGAAATGTTCGTTGAGGGGCTGCCTCATTCATGTAGTTTTATTGATGACTTGATCCATCAAAGCGAGAGAGATAAAAAATCATCTCTTTTGAAATTGTCTGAATGAGCAAAAGTAATCGAAAAAAAATTGTGAAATTGCGAGGGATTTAATGAGAGGGAGGAAACAAGCATATAAAACAGTTGATGCCAAGTTATACATTCAAGCTCAACATTTCTCTCGCTTCTTTTTATAAATGTCGAAAATAATTTTTCTTACTATGGTTTCATGTGAACAACATTATCATACATTCATTATCATTTTAACAAAGAAAGTTAACTATCACAAGGATAATGTATTAATTAAACTGAAGAAGTGTAATCAAATATGTTAAAAAAAAACTGTTCGAAAAATCATCGACGATTTTCTTGTTTTAAAATAGTTTAACAATTTTCTGCAAGAAGATGGATCAAGTTTCCCTTATAAATGCTAATAAAGACGGGAAGAAAACAACATGATTCCCTATCGCTTAATCAATCAGAATTTCATCCACCCGTAGAAAGGCACTTATATACTCTGCTTGAACCCTCTATTAGTATTTGATAAACCGCACATTGCTTGCTTTGAGAGGCACCATAGCATTGTTGGAATCCATGTAAATACAAATACACGTATAATAACCACCATTCCCATATACTTGCAGCGTTGAATTTGTCCGTTCAACTCGGCCTATATTTTGTTTTTTCAACCTGTCATCTAATTGACCGTTATTTAGTGTACATTAGCTATTGTCGCCGTGCGCCGCAGTCATTTATATATTTCTTCCTCATCTGTCGCATCAGCGTTGTAATTTTTTGCTGTGCGTTTTGATATCAAACTTATTACTTCTTCTATTTGTTTTTCATGTCTCATATATTGTTTCCCTTTTTCGTAATACGTTTTTATTTATTTTAGCGTAGCGCATCATTTGACGCACTTCTGAGTCATATTTTAAGTAAAACGACTTTTTATGTAGATATTATTATTGAAATAATAAAAACTTATATTGTTAAATAAATAAGATTTTAAATAGAATATAAACGGAGAGAATTATTTCTCCACAATAACTGATATTAATTAATTTACATTGTTAAAAATAATACAAATTTTAACAAAACTGCATCTTCCTCGCACCATTATTTTTACGAATAGCATTTATAATTGATATAAATAATTGCTAAATGTCAAGAATTAATCAATTATTTTGGAAATGTCGAAAAATAAACGTAAGTAACTTGTGATGTATAAAATTAGCGTTGTCTCATCATTGACTAACGAGAACAATGCTACTTGTTTTATTCTACTCCCCCCCCCCTTTTTTAATCGAACTTACATTTGTCTTGGACCGAAGTTTGTTTTATCAAAGAAAAAAAAATTATCGTTTTGAGATAAAGAACAAAAAAAATTCGGTCTGTAGTAGATAGATTATATATAGTGAGTTGTCCCCGTTTGAATAGAGTTGTCAAGTTTTTGTTCATAAAATTCCAACGCGTTGTTATTCAACGTTGGAATTTAATTGCTTTTTATGACTGGAATGATAACCAAATAAATTCCCATGTACAAAGTAACCCTTTAAATTATAATGAAAATAATTATAGCACCAGTAAGAAATCGATTCAAACCAGTTTGCTCTCTTGTTTTTCACTTGAGAGCCATGTCATGACGTTTCATCTTACAATTTAACTCTGTACTTTTAGTACGCATGCTGAATTAATAATGACAATCGTGCAAAATAAATGCAATTCAATAGATATATAATTGAAGGATCAACAATTAGATCCAAACTGTCACCTTCAACTTTCGCGACTTCATACAATCAAACTTTTTGCTTACGTTATTTCGAGCGTTTTCCGATAAAACGTCAGACCAATGTTCCAATATGTGTGGATTTCTCATACATTATATATATGTGTGTTCATTTTCGTAATTAAGTTTTTGTTCTCTTACATTCAATCAAGCACCAGTTTACGTTCAATTCTATGTTTCGCGCTGATTGACTGTATAAGAATAAACAAGATTGAATGAATGCATTCTGCAGATTAAATTACCCGCAAAATTGAAATTATGATCATATATCCAACTATCACAAAATTTGTGACAAATCATTTGATATTCATATAATGTCGCGCTTGCGCTGGATTTAAATCTGAGTTGATTATTTTTTTAATGTTCACTAATCAATATAATAATAATAATAACAAAATTAACGGTGAAACTCCAAGAGTGGAGTTTCACCGTCAAACAAATTAATTTTGTTTGACATAGTTGTCCAATTATTTAGCATTGGAGAATTTTAAAGCACTTTCAATTAACTTGTTAAGAAGATTGAAAAATATCAAGGGTAAATTAAAATGCATTGTAAATTCTATTCAGTCGTAATGACATATAAAAACAAGATTAGGCAAATTTGTTCGCAAATTATGTAAATACTACGTTTTTGTAAAATAGAGAACAAAAGAAATGAAGTTTTAATTTTAATCTCACTTACTTATTATTCTGTGATACTGAAATAACTAAGAATATCGAAATTGTAAAAAATTTATATAAAGTATATAATAGAATAGTGATCAAATGATTCTTTTTATGAAATAAATTTAATTAACTAACATTCGCATTTCCGTTCAGCATTTATTCTAAAGAAAATTGACTGTTATTAATTTTGTTGCATTATAATAAAATGTACTCTTATTCTTATTGTTATTAGTATCTCTTGGCACAGTCATTAAAAAAACTTAATCAGTTTTCTGCATTAAAATTTTATTGTATTTAGGTTTTGAAAATGTTCCTTTGTTATGTATTAAATGTTTTCCTTTAATATTAAATATAATTAATTCTATTAACTTAAATTTATTATATATAATATTTGACAATATTAAATAAAGTAATCCTACTTTAATTAAACATAATTAAAAATATACAATTCCAGAATAATTTATTTCAGTCTATTAAATTGTACTAAACTTAATTTGTATTGCAATTAAAATAAGCTTGTAAACTATCAGTTTATTTGTAAAGCTAATTAATTAAAAAATGTAAAAAGACGGATGTGAAATTAAATAAACTTAGATTTAAAAGAAAATAAAATAAGTATTGAATTTATTTATTATTGGAAATTAGACTTTTTTCTCATAAAATTTTCATAAAGTAAATTTCATCGTTTTGATATCATATATAAATCATACTTGCAACTATCAAAAGTAGATTTGTGGATTTACAAAAAAAATCAAAATGACAGTTTCATTATTCAAATATATTTATGTATTGCACATAAAAGTTATGACTTCAAAGAGAGCACCAAATTCACGTCAAAATAGAGAAATGTGAAATAATTTTTACAAACATACATCTGTAATATTGCTTCTACGTTGCTTTTATTTTTTTTACTTTCTTTGCTTCTCTGATTTTATGTATAGAGAAATTGAAAATGTCTTCAAAAACAACATCACTGCTTCTATTATTTAAGTGATAAATTGAATAGAATTATTTTTTATGTCATAAAAAGATCCATATTCTATTCTTATGATAAATAAAACAAAAACATATAGAAGTTTACGTTTATTTTATATTTTATGACCTAAAATTATATACTCATTATTGATTATGAATTTACTTGAAATACACTGATTAAAAATGTTTAAATTTAAACAAAATATTCTTCCAATATTAAATTAACTAATAAATAATTAATAAATAATAAAAAAAATTGGATAGTAACGTTATATTATATTCTTTATTGTACAATATAATAACTACAAACAATAAAAGGCATAAAAAAGTACATAAAGTATTTCAACATCGTTCTACAAAGGAGCAAAAAATAAGAAGAATGAGCCCTAAAAATATCCTGAAATAATATACAAAGAAATACCAGATCTAATAAAAATATAATGCTGTACTCGGACATGATCACAAATCACAAACGCGTATTTATATTGATTTCACTATACCTTTGGCAACTGATAAATTCACGAATGTAAATGAAAAAAAAGGTCTCGTACATTCAGTTAAGCTGTGCGCTGAACTTAAAAACTTTCGAAACAAATGACTGGCACGAATGCATTGAGTAGAAACAAAGAGTACAAATAAATGAACAAATAAAAGAACAAGACGAGAGACAAAAAAGGTGAATAAATGGGCTAAAGAGGTCGAGCAAATTGGTTTGAATTCGTGTCCCCCTCTGTATAGATTGTTAAATTTAGACCCAGAGAACAAGTAAGAGATTGAAACAAACAGTTTGGCAAACTGATACATTTAGGAATAGATACAGCATCCATGAATCTTGCACAACAGATTAACGAGTGTTCTTTTGCAGGGGTACAAATCCACTGGCTCCGGATGCGGTGGACTTGACGCAGCTAACGTCGGTCAGCGAATGGCTGGCTTCCATAAAAATGTCCAAGTACGCGGAAAGCTTCGAGAGGGCAGGAATAACAACCCTCGAAGCAGCCGCTCGCGTTACGGTCCAAGAGCTTACGGACCTGGGTATCACCCTCGTTGGACATCGCAAGAAAATAATGAGCAGTGTCACGGCACTGCGTGCACAAATGTCGGCCACCTCGCAGGGTTTTCTTGTTTGAGCATCACTATTTACTTCCGGCTGTCCATTTTGCGTGAAAAAGAGAGAGAAATACCGAGAAAGAATGAGATAAAAATCACCGGCCTAATTTAGCAAAAATACTCAGCCATTATCTACACGCGACACATTAAGGAGACATTTTAGTATTTGCGAGAAGAAAAAAAGGAAAAAAGAAATGCCTGCACTTTCAACCGTAACACTTGACTTAAATCTTGCTGCAAATGTACCGATATAGAATGATTGTATAGATACCATCTCGTTTAGAGATTTAAATATTCACTATGGAATATTATTTAAATTATTTTGCTATTCAAGTCTGAAGAAGGTCAAAAAAGTTGGACCAAAATGTTATACTATATGCAATTGTTTCTAAAAGTTTAGTTCTTAAATTTGTATATTAATTATAATTTATAATATAGATTTTATTTTCTTGACACCATTGGATATGTTGTCTTGAATTAAGACACTGGTGCCTTAAATTCAGATTAACAAATTAAAAGATTTAAGGTACTAATGTTTTAAAGTAAGATTACGAGGACATAGAATTTAAGACATAAAGTAAGCAGCTTATGTTTTTTTTACTGTTATTCATTTTGTAAAAGCATTATTTAACGAGAAGCTGTATATCCCTTTAATATAAAGAAAGTGCTTGGTCGATAATGCAGAGTCTCCTTAAGTTTCGCTTTTCATTCGATTTAATGCAGCTCAGCGTTTTTTGAAAATGCAGTGGACTCGCGTTCAGCTTTTATTACGCAACAACTCTTGCTCAAGCTGTTATTTTGTAATTGCTGGTCGCGATTTATTTATTTTTCAAAGATCCCTTTCTTTATGTAACCTTACTGACGTCAAGTTTATTATGTCATAAAAATCAAACCAACTGCATTTCCAAACGTTTCGTTGATCAAGTTAAACGCCCTTTTGATGGCTCGTCGCGTCACGTAATGAGTCCGAATGATACTGTCGATTCATAATGCGAATTCAAAATCGATGTTTCAATGTTTCGATTATGTGTTTTTGAAAACCAAGAAAAGAGAGAAAACTTTGTTTACTTTTATTTATTTTCGATCATTTAAATCGATTTCTTCAAAATTGAACTTTTGTGGCAATCGGTTTTTCCTTTTGTTGACCATTTCGATAGATTTATCTTTGTTTTAATGTTATATACAGTTTTTATATAACTATGTAATCTTTTTTATTATTATTATTATTTTTTTATTTTCGAAACTTTGAAATTTATAAAACTGCGCTATTACAATTTATTAATTTATTTGTATTTGAAAATTTGGATTCTTAATTTATAATTTAATCATTGTACGGTATACAAAATTGACGTAGATTTAAGAACAAAATAATACAAATATTAGTCACGATTAAACCGACATGAAGTCGATTCTCAAATTGTTTCTTCGTATAAAAAGGAAATCAAGAAAGAAGAAAAGGGTGTAATTGAAAATTTGTCATTAGAGATGAAACTTTAAAGGTGTTGATAATACACTGATTTTTAATTCATCGTTTATGTACACATCACTTGTAAAAAAAATCTAATTCATGTATAGTAGCATTTAATCGTATCGGCACACATTTCATCATTATTCTAGTTGTATCGCTATAGCTATTCATTATTATAACGCATTATCATCATCGCAATCAATGTTGTAATCGATTTTTCTATCTTTGTTGTAAATAAATTTTTAAATACCCAAAATTTTTGGCTGCATCACTGCCGCAAAATTATCTAAACTCTGCATAAGACATTTATGTATTTATCCAGTGTACGTCATTCAACTTCAAACTAAACGCGTAAAAATAAAAAAAAACGAGGGTGTTTGGTGTGAATTCGATTAAACGATTACTATAATTCATTTTGCGATGATTTTGTCTTCCCAATGTTTAGACGATGTAATTTTTAATGTGCCAGAACACCCCGTTAACATTATAATAATGAACAACGCAAAAAGCGATATATTAGTAGATTGACATTTTTGAATGAAAACAAAAAATGCACACACATAAAAGAAAAGACAAGTTTGTTGAAACGAAAAAACGATTCTTGCTTTTAGAATGATCGAGGACAAAAATGAGAGAGGATAAAAGATAACAAGAAGTAGCAAAAGTGCCAAGATCCAGGGTGTACTTTACAATTCGTTGAATTGAGTCGAAATTATACATATCATTTGGAAGGAAATTTTCATTTCGGAAACAAATTCGAACGGTGTCCGCTGATCGCAAGAATCGAGACAATTTAATCGAATAGTGTATTCGTATTTGTAATTCGAATTTCAACGAAAACGAGTTTCGTTGCGAAACGAAACAACGTCCATTCCAAGCCCATATACCTTAAAGTTTATGTGTTTTATTGTAAGCTAGTTGGTATACTTTGGAACAAATCGACGAACAAAAAAAAAGTTATATGAAACAGAGAGAAAAATAAGGCCTGATCTAAACGAGTTGCACATCGAAAAGACTGCTAAATGAACATCGAGATCGGCCTCTTATTGATATCGTCCTCCCCCAATGAACGTACGAAACTACGAGGAAGGACCAAAAACGCAATATTACTAATCCTTACGAAATTCGTAGTAGAGAACCATCACCGGGGAATGCATTTTAGCGTGTGATATTAGCCGTTCGTACGTAAAGATTATCCCGACGAAATAAACATTAAAGACAAGAAAAGACTTTAAAAAAGATAACAAGTACAATTAAATGTTTCAAATTTTAATACATTAATAGAGAAAAAAAGGTATTAGCTAAATGTTTTTCATAATTATTCTAGCGTCAGCGTAATTGTCGAGAAATCGATATCGTTCGTCTTATATTTTTCTTGTAATTATAAACTGAAAAAGTATCACTGTGCCATTAAAAAATAATAAATTCACAAACAAATTATGCAATATATAATACACAAAGGTACAACTTATATTACGTTAAACTTTATCGCTCTTTGTGATATCAACATTGTATTAAATCTAATCAAATCGTTGTCTTTATTTGTATTTAAAACAATTTATTGCAATAATTATATCACAATTTAGTTTTCAATTCCCAGTGTACTTTTTTGGTTTTGGTTTAGCCACATTTCGGGAAAAAAAAACTAATATCGATCCTTGAATGAAAGTGTATAAAGCGTGTGTTGATTTGTATACGTTCGATTCACAAACTTCACATAAAACAGAAGAAAACAAAGACTTAGATGCCTGTATATTATAAAAAGAGAAGAAACGAATAAAGTTATTATCTCATCAGAATACTAAAACACGAAAGATATTTTATGGTAGGACACGAATCACCAATGACAATTGATTGTTTCAACCTTTTTGATTAACTTTAATCAACATTTTGATTATATTTGCAATAACACTCGCATAGCCTTTAATAGACTTGTTATTCGAAATTTCGAATTTTCTCTGAAGCAATACTGATTCGTACAAACGTATCTCAAAATAAACTGCTCAATACGTGACTTCTGAGAATTTCTTTGAACAATCAACACTGCCCTTTGAAAAAACAAGCTTAGTACTTGATTCTAGAACATATATTGTCTGTCTCATCCAACAATCCCCCTCCCCCTTTCATCCCTGTCCCCCGGTGTAAAAACCATTTTTACGTCAAAAAAAAAGCAAATCAAGAATGAAAGTTTACTTTCAAAGAAATCAATCTAAGAATCCCATATTGAAGGCTGATGATGAAAAGTCTTCTTTTGATTTCTTGTGGACAACGATTGAATCGAGAGAAATAAAAATGATTCCAATATTTCTTATAAATGTTTAATCAAGTCTTCTAAATGAAACAGCAATGAAATTCCAATAAATATCTGTTCAGTCAAGTTATTTGAAATGTTCAATAATGGATTATAATTTTTGTCAGAAGAATATAATTCCGATGCTTTTAACGTGGAAAACAAATGCAAGAAGAACTGAAAAATACAAACCAAACAAATATTTATATTGATACAATATTCATGGTGTACGTGATATAATAACAGTCTGCTTTTCAAACGACGCCGAGCCGTACCATCTTATATCTCTCGCACAAAGACACGCGCTCAAGAAATACAAAAAGTAAAAGAAAAAGAAGGAAAAACGGGTCGGGAGGACAACAGATTTTAAATAATTATTGAAAGAAAACAAAATAAGAATGAAAGAAAAACGAAACAAATAAAGAATAAAGATGAAATAATAAACTCGAAATAGCGACGATTACGAAGCAATAAAATTAATTAAAGTAAACACGCGAAAGCAGAATTTTTATATAGAGAATGTTACAAATTTTCAGATGATATTAATAATTACCGATAGCGCTCTATCTTCCTAAATGTTCATATTAAAGGTTTAACGAGATTATAAATTGTAAGTTTATGTCGAGGAGATGATAACGTTTTATGAATTCTTGAGCCGCTATTTTGGAGGGGGATTTCGTGTACTTTTGAAACAAAAGGCAATAGTATGGAAGTGAATAAATTATCGATTCCTTTAAGTTAATTCTTTCACTTTTTATCGCTGCAAAGTTTATACAAAAAACAAGCTCAAAATTAATGAACAAATTAATCACTAAAATAAACTTGAAAGTTGGTGTTAATTTTGCAAACAAAATACAAAACACTTTTCTCCATACTTGAAAATATCGAGATCTCCATCCTTGAGCTGTAACTACTTGTGCATAATGACAGGCGTGCACATACGAAATTCTTAAACTTGCGGTGTCGTTCATTATAAAAACGACCGGCTGTAAAAAAGAATGGCGAAAAAAATTGGATTACCGCAAGTTTCGGATCTTCGTGTGCAACGCGTGACACATATTTTGGTTACCTCGTATACGTGTAAAACCTGAAACTCAAATGAACGAGTATGTATGAACGCAAGTGAGAGAATGTAGCAATAAGCGAGGAATATGAGAATTTAAGGGGAAAAAAGAAGAGTATGAAACAAATCAAAAATGAGAGAGAGAGAAAGAGAGAGAGAATGAGAGAGAGAGAGAGAGAAAGAAAAAAGAAGTGAAAGAAACAGTGAAGTAGAGGATAAATATCGTTAGACGCCTCACACACCTTTTACTTACTGCCCTAACAGCTATGAACACTGTACTACTATTTATTAAGACACAATTGTGGCGAGAAAATTTATTTATTGTTCAATGAAACGCGTTTTCTCATGATCCGGGGTTTTTATACGAATGAATTTTATTTATAATTGCTTTACAGCGATATCATTGCCAAAGTACCTGCTTGAAATAAAAGTAAAGAAACAAAAAATGAATAAATAAAAGAAAAAATAACACAAAAATAACATGATGTGTTCTTCAGTTTAGAGAAGACCAAATTGGATACCAAAAAATGGAGTGACCCGAATTTCGCGAATACAAAACTCTCAGACAATCCGCGGAAGCGATGATTTGCCTTTATTTTTATTTCAACGACTGGCTCCACTTGGTCTGTTCTGAGCTGCTGAACGATTCGAAACAGGTACCGTCCCGTAAAACATCGCTTAAATGCGAACTCACGATGATTTCACGAACAAGCCGACTTTTGTACTTTTGGTTTACGCATATTGTCTGCAACTTTTTATTGTATAAAATGATATACTACTTTATACAAAATATTTATTGTATAGAAGAAGAACAGAAGGAAATTAAGATGAAACACAAATACCTACATACCTACGTACATACATACTACACATACACAAGAAAAAAAAACAAAGCGTATGAAAATAGAAAAGAATAAATAAGATAAAAAAGAAAAGAGAAAATTGTCGACGATTTTTTTCAGGTTGACTCTAAAAGCATTTTTCCTATGGTGTTGTCAAGACGATGTTGAATGTACATAAGATATAATAAATAACATACCTTATACGATGTAAATTGTATTTTATTTAATAACGTTGTTTCGCAAAACTTTATTTTACATTTAGTTCCAAAAGGTGCTTTCATTTTCAAAGAGACTAGTAAGTCAATTTGAGATGACGTTACATTTCCATAAATTCGAAACACATTTTCACGTGTAGCACGTTTGAATAACTAAATTTCAGAAACAAAAAATTCATTATGTTCGCAATTCATCCAAACTTTGTCTTTTCCGTGTAACGTTAAGTTACATCAAACGATATGCATAATAAAATAATTTTTTGTTTATACAATTTGTATTGCAGATTTTACAATGTATGAATATATTTGTTTCAAAAACTTTATTTTCATTCATAAGTCTCTTTAAATTATTCTTACAATGATTTGTTTGTTCGTTAGACTTAAAATCTACGCAAAATGTTTATGAAAAATGTTCATTACAACTAATATCTTTACATTTTATTGTTTTTATTCATCGATTTTTTTCATTCAAAAATATAAACAGGTAAGTATTACTTTATATAAACTAATTTTTAGTTTACATATTAAATGATAAATTTTTTACATAATATTATTAGTTATTACTAAAATTTGTCTTTTGTTAATAGTTTCATTTTTGCGATTAATAAATACAGTACGCTTTTGTAACAATACATTTTATGTCATCGAAGATATATTCGGTTTAATGAATCCAATTAATATTTCGATGTTTCAAATTACTTCAATCATTAGCTGTATTAAAAGCATATACATTCAATTTTCAAAATAAACTTCAATTCGTTTTTAAGTTATTTTAAATCACAATTAAAATATTTGATCCTGTTAGAATCTTATACATCTATTATATAATATAGCATAATTTGAGTATTAAACAATAATTTTTGTTCGATTAACTGCAACTAAAATATATTAATATCGTTCATTTTTGAAATTTAAAACTTAAAAATGAAAAACTTAACACCAGAACAACGAGAGCAGTCATTTTTACTTCATACCTCTCACTTTATTGCATTGCACTGCTATTCAGTCTATCCTTGTTTTTAACAAGTGTCATCATTCTAGTGTTAAAAGTCTTATTGGACGATATATACTTTAATAAAAAATGATAATTATCGAATCGCAATGTTACTGTGCACATTACAATGCACTTATCAACGCATATATCATTTTTTAAATGTATTTACAAATGGCATAAACATATTTAATGTAACATACAAACTTTACAATAGTAGGAATAAATACATCTCACTAAATATTAGTTAATGCAACAAACGTAAATTTGATTTTATCGAGTACAATTGCCAGGATTAAGTACAATATTTGATCTCACTTCGTAAAATAATAAAACATAAGTGAACAACATATATTTAGAGTTAATACAAATTTAATTTTGAATATATATCAATATATTCAAACATATAAATTTATTTTTAAACTGAAAATATAACAATTACTAAATGTCTTGATAAAATTTGAATGCTGATCCTCTCAATTATCATAAATAAATATATCATGTATTTTTTACAGTTAGATTTATCAAATAATATCATTAATATAAATATAAAATCTTAAATACGAAAAACTTTTCGTTCTAACAGTTCTAAAACTCAAGTTATTGACTTCATTGTAAATCATATTGTAAATCAGTTAAAAAAAGTTTGACGATTACATATTATAATAGTTTTACTACTCAAAAACAGGTAAATACTATTAATAGATAGTAAACCTCACATGCTGAAAAATGTATTTAATACATTATTTATTAAAAATATGTGACGTTATTTCAAGTAATAAAACTAATTATAATAAATAACACAAGTACATTATATTTGAACAAAAATTTGAACAAAAATTTGAACAAAACAGAATCTCGAGGAAAATATACTTTTACGTGTTCTGAGAGTAATATGAATGTATTTTTATACAATTTACTTGGTGTAATTCCATACTTTTCATCTCCCTTTTTAATTCGCCTAATCTTTGTGACAAAGCATGTTTTAATTCTTGAATGCTTTGTGATTTCCAGCCTCTTTCTTCAGCTAATTGTCGTGAATAATCTACAAAAGAAACATAATTACAAGTTTGTTATTGATTTAAAAAAAATGTTATTTATCGAAAAGTTATATTGAAATATATATTTACCAATAATGGCGTTTCTAGCAGCTACGTGTAAACAATCAACTTTATCATTTAACCTTTCCTTTCCGAGTGTTCTGGGGGTTTGACCCGTCAGTGTACACCTTCTTATGGCCTCGGGTTTGAAAACTCCTGATATAAGTCGACGAGCAACATGTGATGCTTTGTGCGATGCTGTGTGTGCCGCATCATATATAGACTTTCTACAATAAATTTCGTCCAGAAGAAGCACCATCTAAAAGAGAATTGAAGAAACTATAATTACATTATATTTTATTCTTTATTATTACTGTCAACAAATAATTTAAAAATTTTATACATTCTATTTTTCGATTTATACCAATGTTTTATTATTATATATTTAATAATAATACATCCATGTTCATTTACAAATCAAAATGTTGTCTACTTATACATATAATTAGAATTTCAAATTTAACACGAAACTGTATGAATTTTAACCAATCACATGAAAGCCTCAATGTAATCCCGTAATATCTTGATGGAGGTTCTAGTAGGTATGAAATGGTATTACATCGAACCCTTCATATGATATATTGCACTGCTACAGATTACGAACATCGAACATGAACAGTTAGTTGGGATTAACTCAAAACATTATTTTTAATACAAATATTTTATTAAAGAAATTTGCAATTTGAATGTTAATAAAAATTTTAATAAAAATAGAAGTATTAAATAAAAGTTTAATTAATTGAAGATAAATTTGCACATCATGTTTCATTCAAGTGAATTATATAATATCTAATCGGAAAGATTATAAACATTTTCAATTAATTTGTTAACTCTAGTGCTAACTCTATTTAGTCTTTACCTAAGACTGTCCTATTTTAACAGCTACAAATTGTAAAGTAATAGTTAAAATAATGATTAATTCCAAAAAATCAATACTCACTTCTTCTCCTGGCCAGTCTTTTCCAAATAATTGTGCCTCATCAGGTACTTCTTCGCCATACCGATAATTTAATTCTTCATTCGGCATATCTAAATAATTTATATTTATATTTATAAATTAAGAATGATCCTTTTTTTATTTTTATTAAGGAAATTATTTAAAATATATATTCTTACTTGTAGCATTCCATAAACTATGGTGATATGCAACATTTCTTGCCATTTCTTCTGTCATCACATTTTTTTGAACTGATTGATAAGGATTCCTTACATAGTGCTCATCTTGTCTATTTTGGTATTGATTCTAATAAGGATAAAACATTATAGGAAAGTAATTAATAATAGAGTTCATTAAAATAATATGTATCAAATTCAATTCATATTATAAATATTTCATTAACAATTGATTATCAAGCATAATATAAATTTAAAATGTATATATTTGTATAAATACAAATGTATAAATAATAAACATCATACAAAATCTTTTTCCTTATAATTTCAATATAAATTTAAGACTATAGTCTTGCTATATGTAGGGAGTTCACCACATGTTACATTAACTTTCTCGAAACTTTTTTCGGGTATATTTTAAGATTTTTGATTTATGACATTGGAATGCTTATAAGAGTTCACTAAACTTATACTTCGAAAAGTTAGTTTGTATATATTTCCTTGAATATAAATGTATATATTTATAATATTATTATACAAATATTGTTACCTTTTCAGAATGATTATAATATAAAAATATTTTATTGATAAATAAAATCATTTTATAATTATTCCTATAAATGTACTTTTAATAAACTTATTATATACTTTATACACATGTAAAATAACTTTATATTATTCAATGAAGATATTAACATTATTGAAACATAAATAATAAGTCTATATACATGATATATATTTATAATTTTTGATATACCTCATTATGTTGACTATCTTCTTCCATTTGATCATCATCATAACTAACAGCTAACATTGTTGATACTGGATATTCTGGAATATCTTTATCAATAATTTCTTGTTTAATAGACACTTGAGGATAATGAGTGTCTGTAGTAATTTTATAATCGTGTGTACGGGCTACTTTACAATTGCTTTCCTGAAAAAGAACTATATTTTAATAACAATAACATTATTACATATAATAATTGTATAAATATTTATAATTTCGGATATATAAATAGTACTTTGACATTAAATATTTTATAATAATATTAATTAATTTACAGTATTATTTATAAATAATCAAGTTATATTAAATATTTCTTAACAAATATAACATAAATTTTGTATAATAATATATTTTAATCATATTTTAGAAAAGTAATATTCATATAAATAATAATAAACTGCAGAACAGGGAAATGAAATTTATCGTCTCTGCCTATAAAACTTTATGTATATATATATTATATATATATATATTTATATGTAGGTATATATAGATATATGTATATATATGTACATAACCGATGCGCATAAAACCGCTATCCCCTGGCATATATAATGCATATATATGTACATGTATATATGTAAGTCTATATATATATACATTTATATATACCCTATATATGTATATATATAATTTTATACTCGAAATTCATATCGTATATTTTATAATTCCAAGGTTGGCATCACTGGTAATAATATACCTCTGTCCTTTCACATATATAATTATAGAG
>JABFPJ010000822.1:0-32654 GCA_022817425.1 Gryon sp. ZL-2020 | reverse complement strand
TGAGTCTTATGGGAGTTTGCCACTTTTGATGATTTAAAATATGATCCCACGTTCAGAATTGCTTGGAATTTTAATATGTTTAAATAAAACTCATAGAAAATAGGTGTGCAAAATTTCAAAGAAATTTTCTCATTGGATTTAACGTAATTGAATTATATTGAAAGCAACGCAGTGAAAATTTGAACAAAAAAGCACATTTTTACTTGTAATTAATAGAAAATAAGTTAAAAGTAAATATTACATTAAAAATTAAAGAATAAATACGTTTTTTTATCTATATATTTATATTTTTTGAGAAAATAATTTCAGTTTTTATGTTCTGTCTCTTTCGCACCAAAACATTGTGCCCCAACCTCCTTAAGTATGTTTAATGCATACGTTTACTAAAAACTTATTTTATTCATATTTTTGTACAAAAAAGTTGTCTTAACAATTAATAAGTTTGGTATTGTGAATACATTAAAATTGTGTATTGGCGATTATCCAATTTAAGAATGAATTCACTCGTGTATAAATTCCAGGACGCTTTGGTTCTCCACATTTAATTCCCCAAGATACGATTCCAATATTGACCCATCTACCGTTTGGCAATTGATAAACTAATGGACCTCCAGAATCGCCCTACAAATTTAATATATTTTTTTTATTTACAAGAAAAAAAAGTTAAATTAAATTAAAGACTTTGTTAAAAGTATTCACTTAATCAAAAAATAAAAACTTAATTAAAAGTTGCTCCAGTGAATGATTTTCTTGTATAAATTATTCATTTATTCACTCAATTTGAGAGATTTGTGAGAGAAAATTTACCTGACAGGCATCTCGACCTCCTTGATAGCCACTCGCACATATTACTGAATCGGGAATATGTTGTGTAACACTATTAGCACATACTGACTGCGGCCAAACAGGAACCGAAACTTCCATTAAAATAGTACTGGCTGGTCCAGAATAATATTGCGTTCCCCATCCTTAAAATTTATATTATATATAATTACTAAGTGTATTTTAATGCAAGATAAGCATTGTTAGTTCAAAATACAAATTAAAAAATATTATCATTTAAATATTACCAGTTACATAAGCCGTCTCATTTTCGAATGTATTATCAATGGGGGGTAAGCAAATGGGCCAAATGTAGCTGTTGAATACGGTCGCTCGAGTCATTTTTAAAATCGCAATATCATTTTCATACGTAGCATAATCAAATTCTTGATGCATTCGTATTTCCTGAATATTAAAATCAATGTGTCGAGTATCGTCGGTTCTTGTGAAGTCGTATTCGCCAAGACGTACTATGATATCACGTGGTCTTTGTCTGAGAATAAAATGTTAAATATTAACAAATAAGTATTTGTTTAGTTAATGTTTTTAATTATTAAAATGTTAAACATTACTTGAAAACACAATGTGCGGCAGTTAAGATATGTCGATTAGTAATAAGTGCACCGCCACAAAAATGTTCACGATTTTCTTGTCGAAGTATAGCAACCATCCAAGGCCATTCTTGTGGTTCCGCGGGTCTTCCGCCGGTGACGCGAGATCGGATTTTCGCGTTTACTCCACAACCTCGAGGTCCACGTGAACCTTTCGTTGTGTTTGATTTTCTATCGCTCACTCGAACTTCTTCATTTCCATCGGTCTTTTCACTAATACCTTTTAAACAAAATCAAAATATATTTCTTATAATTTGATAAAATACGTATGAGTATAAAATGGAAAGTACAATAAAAGTAGTAATGATGATATTGAAAAATAGTTGTGATTTATAATAGAGTAAGAACGTGGAAATTTCTTGGTATTTTGATATTAATTTGTATTTACGAGTCACTGCTGGCAAAACTCCAGCGACTGTATCCGCAATCGTGAGACTATTCGAAGATAGTAAAGAATCATCTGGACAGCAGACACCAAGAAAGCTGCAAAATAAGATGAAGTTTAATTAATGAAATGAGTTTATTAATCATTTTTTTATTGCAATGATATGTGCAATTTATATGTCTTTTTTATTTATTATTTCTTACATTTTATATAAGAATTAATATATATAAGAATTAAAATTTAAAGTTTGAAACAAATTGCACAGATCTTAAATAAATAATATAATTAATGACATACTCATCCTCAATGTTGCACATATATTCGGGAAATCTTGACATATCTTCTTCGATTTCCTCCAAGAAACAGCTGGTGATATGTTTACAATGTCCATTTTTCTGATCCGTTGTTACACAAGATTGATACGTATTATTTGACTGAAAAATAAACGTTATTTAAATTACAGTCTAATTCATTTTTTAAGTTTTTATTGCAGTACATTTAATTACACTTAAAGAATGTTAAAAGGAGACTAAATATTAATAATTCATTATAACCAGATTTTTATGTGGAAATTCACTTTATGTAATTCAATCGGGGGTCTTTTTTTTCTTTACGTAAACAATAAAAAGTTTGAAAATGAAGGCAAAATTATTTAAAAATGAAAGTATTGGCAAAAAATTGATTACCTTAAATTCGGCGGGGCCAGATGGCACTATGAAGCGCTTATAGCGTTGGCCCTGAGATTTATTTTCATTTACATAATTAATTTTGTATTCTTGAAATGATAATGGTCCTCTCGATTTTAAATCTAAAACGAAATGAATTTCGATCGAAAATAAATTGTGCAATATATAAGATTTAGAAAAGCATTATTATTATTCATTATAACGTACAATGAAAATAATAAAATGTATTTCTGTTACATTAATTGAATTATCAAATCCAAAGATTTGATATTTTTATCAAGAGACGGAGTACTTCCTGCACAATCATTAAAGATGCATTGTGTATTTTTATTCATTGTTTTATAATCTTTTGTGAAGTAAATAAATTATAATAAAAATTATTTATTTAAAAAATTAAAATAAAATAAATATATATTAATTAATTTATTTCGTGTATGATACAGTTAAATAAAAATTGAATATAATATAAAAAATATAAAACTAAGCACTTGAAAATGGACTACTAAATAAGATTAATATATATAATGTAAAAATTTACCTGGTGAATTTTGAGTTTTACCTTGATGGAGACATAAAATACTGTTCACTGTAAGTGCTAAAAGAAGTAAGAAATAAATGTTAAAAAACTCTTGAAAAATATACATATTCACTCGCGAACAAAAATTAACTATAGATTCTATTATTATTAAATATTATATTCTATGACAATTTTGAATCTCTGGAATAATCAATTCCAGAGTAGACTCTTTTGTACGATGTGAACAACGAAACTGAAATAGGTAGAGAACGTTCTTCTGTTAGCCATAATATATGTATGCCGATGGCACAATATGTATGGATGGTTTTCTACTTAAAGGCGTACAAAAATTATACAGATTATTTAAATATAAATTAATTTATAACTCAATTTAAACAATATTAGATATATTAATGTTTAGATGAAAGGAAAAAAACGTTACATTATTGTTTGGTTTGTAAAAATGTTTAATTAACAAACTTCTTAGTTCCTTGCGATAGGAATAATAGAAGAAAAAAAAATTGAATTGCAAAGACGCGACAAGAATGTACATTAAGTTTCTGTGTTGCATAATTTGAAAGTTTTTTAATCAAAAAGAAATACTATACTTAAATATAAGTTTTTCGGGTAAAAATAAAAATATGTAAAAGTGAAAAAGATACCGTACGGAATAATTATAAAAAATGCTCAAAGTGTCATTGACTAATATTGTTTATTATTCTATTACATATAAAACACACGATGAAGTGCAGTCATTTTTAATGACTGTGACTATAAACATTTATCATATACTTGTGCAAAACTGTATAAAATTTTGTATACATCGCAATCGCTAATTGAAGTTTCATCGAAGACTTACATCAGCATAGATATCAGTAAAAATTGGTATCCAATAAAGGTCTATATAGAATATATTTTTGCATTATACAAACATTTTATTATATTGACATCAATAGTCATTTCAAGACAATCCTTTCGATGCATTTAAGTATACATGAATACTATGATTTATATACTTTGTATGTGTTGCATTATTCACGAATTACATCGAAGTTAATTAAGCATTTTATATCGCTTTACATTCTTTGATATATTCTATTTGTATGTTGATCATTTATAAAATAATCACATTGATTATGTCCGTTTCAATACTTTGCTGATTAATTTAATATTTTTAATTCAGAAAGACTTTTTCTATAGAGAAGATAAAATTGTTTCGTCAAATTTTGAGCTTTAATGCAAGTATAATTTTAATTACAAAAACTATGTAGCTCCTTTTTATTTATTATTTAAATGTATTATTTTTATTTTTTTTTATTAAAATTGAACATCTAACACCGAAGGCTATAAAAGCCAATACTGAATTTTTGCAATCTTTTAATAATCACTTTTCCTTTTCTAATTCGACTTTTATCTTTGTTCTATATATCATCTAGATTTTGCAGGTTTCAGTTATTCGACTCATGAAATATTCAATTCATGTTTTGTTTTATTATAAATCGCTGATTAATTACTTTTTACGATATTTTATTATAATCAAAATTCCATTGTATTGAATATCATGTTCTTATTTTCTAGTAAATTTTAATTAAAGGAAAAACACTGTAACAACTATTAGATCTGAAATTACTTGTTTTATTTTTGATTCTTTAATTTAAGCGAAATTGATTAATTAATATTAAATAAGGAAAGTTGAAAATGAACGTAAACTTTTGGAAATAATTAGTTAAATAATTATAATAATGAGAATAATATTGTATACTTAAATATACCAACAGAATTTCCCTCAATTACTTTGTGTAATACACATTTTTCCTAATGCAATTTTAACGTATCATTTGATCTGTTTTTTAAACAGAATATTTATATATTCTACAAAGTGTTTTAACAATAATTTAACACTTTATTTTTGTCTCGTAGAAATTGAAGATAATTTTGAAAAAAGAATCATTTTACTCTATCGAATAACTAAAGTTAATGTATGAAATTATTTTAGGAAATCTGAATAATATTATTAATTTGATATCTATTTCAATAGCGGGAATACTTTGTTTTTGCATTGTTTCAATATTTTAAATGTTTAGTTGATTTTGATTAATATTTTGTTCCTTATTTTCACAGTGATTGGAGGTTTATGTATTATAAACTTTTATTTATATATATTTATTTAAAAGAATAAACATTTATTAGAAACATAAAACAATATAACTTATAATAAAAAAACTCCTTATTTTTAAATAAAAAAATACAGACATGTAATGATGGGTCAGGATTCATATATGAGACGTTGATAATGAGGAAAGATCTCCCAAGTTGGAAGATGTAACCCAAATTCTAAGGCAACTAAAACTGCAAACTCTGATGTTACTAGTTCTTTTCGACTTATACGAAATACCGTCTCTATTCTCTGCAAATGAAATAAAGAAATCATCATGTGTAATGATTGAAATGAATTTTTATTATACTGAATAATTGAACATTCAGATTATCTTACCTCAATAAGCGTTTTTAAGACATCACCTTTTACGTCGTTTAATTTAGCCGCTAGTAATAAGCAAGCGCCAGCACACAATTTACGAGTTTGTTTTGTCACGATGTTTCGAAGAATGAGTTTTTCAAAATATACATATGCCATTGCAACCGTAACAAGATCAATTCCATAATCCCCTTTTGCAATTTTGCGCATCTCTCGCTTCAAACTGCAAATATTTACGTCATTTATATTAATTGGTATTTTTAATTTAAACAAAACTTACTTTCATTAATGGAAATTAAATTAATTGATTACCTTCTCAGTTTACTTAATGTAAGTTGAATATGTGGGAATTTTTCTTTAAATTTATCATTGAGCTCCTTTTTAAGATCTGATGGCTTAACGTAATCGATAACTGAAGCCTTAAATAACAAATCGAAATAATGTAATAAATCTTTAAATTTAATACAATTTAATTGTTAATTTTCGAAGTACAAATGTTTACCATATATGATGTAAAAGTTAATAACGTCCGATGTTTTCCAGCAATGAGTTCGGGATCATCTAGCAAATTTGGATTGTAATGTAAACAAGGATCTTCCCATTCGTGAACTGAAATATAATATTCAAGTGTCAGTGACAAATATGCATGTTGGTATTATCATATCCATTTCAAAAAAGATAAGAACAATTACTTTTGGAATCCGTTGTCATGGGTAAGGGTGGTGACTCCGTATGTAACATTCGTATTGCATTTGTATCGTAAGAAAAACACCTGTAATTGTACATACAAAATATTAATGATCAATTATCTGTGCATATATTATATTTGGTACATGCAAACACATTTACATACAAACAATTTTACTTTTATGTAGTTTTATTACTGCATGAAATGATACATTTATGATGACTATGACAAGGAAGGAAGAGAGAAGCATGTGCATGTTAATGTAAAAGATATTTAATACTAGTGCGCAGTTGTCTTTATAAATATTTTTGAAGTATAGTAAATCAATTAAATTTTATCTTTTCTTTTTCGTTTTGTTATAACAATAAATATATATAATTTTAACAGTTTGAAGATTCATGATTAATATATTAGTAGTCATTTAATTCGTTCTACAAAAAATAATTTATAAAAAAAGTTCTCTTTATTCACAAATTGTACAACTCAATAGATTCTACTTGAATTAATTAGAATTACTAAATCTTTGGTCAAAGTAAGTGAAATAGTGACTGAAAGTATCAAACCAGTTAACTACTACGTTCGGTAAATGATTAGAACTTTTACCATTTATGATGATCCAAGTTCCAGGTTATTGTTTTTGTCCTGGAATCGAAGTGTTAATGAGAATGTTAGATGACCAACGAAACAGAGTTAATGAACATGGCGAAGCTTAATGATATTAATATGAATTGTGTAAGATTAAATACCTTGACACGTGATGTTTATTCGGTTGGACAACCTCCACGGATTCATCATGAGGATTTACCTTTTTCTCTTTTTGAAATATGTTTGAAGGTGTGAGTAGTGAACCATAGGATATTTCCTAATGTGAAATAATATAAATTAACACATTTGAATCGAATGATTTAACAATTTAAGTTTACAAATGACACATTCAGCTTTTAAGTCTTAAAACGATTAGTTTGATATTTTACAACTGAGATGTTAACATCACTAATGTTTTTACAAGCATATACCTGTCCATCTTTTGATCGTTCCAAACCCAGCAGTCCAAATAAATCGAGATTATCATTAATTGATGAAAGTGGTCTTTGTCCCGCTGCATTTTTCCTACGTATTGTGTCTTTGCGTAATTCCGATCTAAAATTGCTACTGCTGTAACGATAAAAGAATCACAATTATACAGAAACAATTTACGCATTTAACTTATCTGAATTATTACAACATTAATACATTCTATGAACTATGGCAATCATTATAACTCATTAACAAATTACTTGATTTCCTGCAAAATGAATAATCCTACGTCAATCAATTGTATAAAAGTATTTGAATAATGCAAACAGTCTATTCCTATAAATCCTTTATTTTTACAACGCAAGTTTAGTTGGGATTTTTTTATACGGAAAATATAGCATCTTTTTGTTAATAATGTATAATTGATTTGTCTTACCTTGCGGTACGTTGGCTTTTATTGTAAGGAAGGAACGAAAATACAAGAAAAGGTACACGCTTTGTTGAAACCAGTATGAGTCGATCGTCATTAAATTTTTGTCCATTGACTGGTTTCTGAATCATTCGAAGCTCCTTAGTGCCCTCAGGAATTGTACTACTGCTCGTATTTCCAGGATGAGAACTGCTTAATATTTTCATCTTATGCTTGGGCACGTGATAAACCGTTTTTGAACTGATACTTTCATTGCTACTATTATATTGATATCTAATATCCTCTGATAAAGTGGATGTCTGATGTGTCATACGTTTTTTGTACTGTAACGAACCGACTCTCCTTTCTGGCAAAGAATAGTCACTGCCAGCTGTACCTGTTCTGTAAATTCAAACAATTGCAGTCGTTAGTTTAATGTGCATAGTAAATAAACATATTGATTGTGTTTTATCAAATTGAATCAAATTAATTAATTAAACTTTCTTGACTTTGTTATCTTCCAATATGACCTTTCTATCGCATTGCATTGTACTAATCTAAACACTGCATTTGTCTAATATATCTTTTCTATTTACACATTTATCTAAACTGTTAATTGCAACATTCTCATTCTGTTACATAAAAAAATCAATCTCAGAGATGTTCTTTAAATATTTATCTTATCCGTCTGACGTGCTAAAAGACACAATTATTTCCTTTGAAGATCAATAATAAGCAGATTCTATATTTTGCAATTTTACTTTCAAGTTTATTTTTGGTGTGAAATTGAAATTTGAAAGAAAAACAAATCCGTTTATGTGATTTAAAGGAACTTGTTAATCCATAATTAAATTTATACTATTGCTATGATTACGTAATTATTTATTGCACTATGATATATCGCATTGTAATAAATTAATGAATTATTGATACAAATGAGTCACAGTTTTCATTGTTTACAAAAAAATGTATATACGTTTACTAAGTAGTGACACTTAATGAAAATTAATAGAAAATGTGAATTTATTAAAAGCTTTACTTTCGAGCAGCGTTCCATATGTATATTTTTAGAATCAATTGTCAGTTATGTAATCTAAATTTACAATTCATTGAGAGCTCTGAATAAAATCTATGTATAATATATATTTCTATCGATATAAGTTTTACAATGTTAGTCATGCAATTAAACATATGCAAGCTTTTCACTTAAAAAATGTACCAAAAGAAAAAAACTGTATAAAAGGAAGAATTTAATTCAATAAACATTTTATTGAAATACAATTTAGTATTACATACTTTTTATTGAATGCATCGCAATTTGCAATTTTCATTTATTTGGGTCATTAACTTTTGATGATTTACGATTGGATCCCATTTATTTATAACACATTTTTTTTGTTTTTTTTTTTTTTTTACTATACTGCTTTACGAGTTATTAAAGGCATATTTTATAGTTACATAACCATTTAAAGAACTTTAAAAAAATAAGTTAGTGCTTACAAGTTCAAGCTAGTTCAAACAAGAATAGTTGACTCTAAAAATATTATTCTTTGTAATAATGTCATTTCCTTGGCCAATTTCATTGTACAGATCGTTATTCACATTTCCACAAGTAGATTATATTAGTATGTTTATATAAGAAGATTTGTCTTAATATAATTCGACTATGCTAGAAATATTACTGTACTTCTATTTTCTATTTTTATTTTATATAATCATTAACGTTAAATTGATCCTAATTATCGATGTCATATTTATTACATATGTTCTAATTATTGATATATTGAAATAATGTGGAATATTCAAATACACTGTATGAAATGTTTATTATTTTTGCATTGCACAGTAAATAAATATTCCCTACATTCTGCTGATAAAACATACACCAGTGTACCACATATGCAGTTTTATCTTGCTTCGATTAATTTTAGGTTTGAGCTTTCCATGCAAAAGTACGTAAAATAGCACATCAAATTAATGATGCATCGCTATTATTTCTATTTTGTGTACTAATAATATTATTTATAGTTATGAAGATAAATTTGCTATAACATTTAATATATTTTAATATAATTTTAAATAACAATGTTCTGAAATAATAATTAAATAAATATTGTCGACCATTGAAATAATAAACAAATTTGATTAGAATTTATATTTGTTTTAAAATTGCATATCTTGCTTATACATGTTATTTAAATCCAATTTGACTAAATCAAATAAAGTAAATTAATCAAAATTAAGTCTCTATGTAAGGTAGTGGAACCGGTTGAATATTTCTAACATATTTACGTTACATATACAAAAGACATTGTAATGCTCTTAATTATAATGTAATTTGATTTTTGTGTATATAATAAATTAGATGATGAAATACCGGATCTTTTTATCAGTATTAAATAAATAAGATTTCATTGGCATTCGCCATTAAGATTACCGTGTTTTGAAATTAAATACGATCAATCGTTAGAAAAATGCAGCCACATAAACTTAATTTATGAATGATGAAATAATTATTATTTTACATTATCACTTATATGGTTCATATTTATATGGATTAATTTCTATATACAAGTTTTAACAATTTTAATTAAAAATTTTATTATATTTTCAGTAATTTTCAACTGATTACTTTTAAGGAGTTTTAATTAAATTTTGTATGTATCTCATGTAATGAAGATAGATGTTGTAATATAAATATTATTCAATCAATTGACATTACAATATTTATCTTCGAACGAATTATTGACTCAATGAACTCGTACTGTAATACAAATATAAATAATTTAATTGCAATGTAACTTCAATGTAAACTTCATTGATCGATTTCATAGACCTTTTGAATTTGTTAATTATTATCATTTTACTTATTATCATTTTACCCCTTTTATTATTTATTAAACTTTGAAGGAATTATCTAGCAATGTAGAATTTACAATTACAAATACCAATACATAGATTAACATCCATTCATATTCAGTCAATTTTAATCAATGCAGTATTAGTTTATACGACGTTAAGCTTACAGTACATGAAAGTCCATGAAATTCACTGGAATTTAATAAAAATTTGAGTACGCTTACGAACATTTTATTAAAAAAACAAGTGCTTCAATTAAATTTTACTAGATTTTAATTCTTCATTAATTGATTGCATTCTTTTCCCTGTTAATAAAATTGTTTCTCCGTTTTAGCAAAAGTTTTCAATTAATTATAAAAATCCATTCAGCAATATCTTTTTCATTAACTATTATCATTACATAACATAATTTGCAAATAACTAATCAATCAAAACTTCGCTAACTATAACATCACTTTTTACGAAATCATACACAACAAAAGTCTATTCAAGTTGAACGTCCTTCTGAAAGTTAACATTTCTAAAAATCAATTAAAAATATATCTTCTGACATCATTTTATTACTCGTAGAGTTTTAACTTCGCCCTAACACGAAACTCTCATAACTATTGATCATAATAATGAAAACAATTCATTAGCAATCAACTTTGCCATTGATTTTTGTATCCCAAAAGTTCCAATCTGCAAATAAATGATCGTAAAATTATTTTCAACAGCAATAACCCAGTAAATGAGAAATTTTTAAACCGTATTGAAAAAAAATGCAAAACTGAATAGAAACACAAAATCGTATTCAAAATGTTTGGATAAAACTTTATTTCTATAAGTTTTTAAACGAAACTTGTTAAAACTTTTTCAAATTTCTAATGATGGAATACATTTTAATTCGATTTTGCACTTCTATACGGTTTTGCGAATTTTCTCAATACGGTTCAAAAATATCTCATTTACTGGGAAGTTCACATTCTTCAACATTCTTAAATATCCCTGCAAATAAAAAACATAAATGTTATTTTCCTTTTTCAGATAGACTAAGAATTTGAAGTACCTCTCCCTAAAGCTCCCATGTGTGCTGGGCGACTCTTGCGTGCAAGTGCGGTCGAGATCTTGCTGTGGGGTGTTGATTTTGGGCAGCAGCGGTTCGTCGTGCGCGATGCCGAGGTCGGCCAGCGAGCCAAGGGACTGCGCATTGGCGGCGACGATGGCGGCTTCGTTGGGCCGGTTGTTGGCCGATGCTGACGTTGGCGCGGTGTCCGCGCGTTTTCGGATTACGCCATCAGTTGTGTCCACCAACTGACGTTGCTTTCTCGAGGATGATGTGGAAGATAGCCGGCCGAATTTGGTGTCCCGATGGGTGCCGTCCAGCGAGATGTTAGACAGGAAGGTAAGTGCGGCGAGTCGGCGCCGCGACTGGTTCTTCTTGAGGGCAGCTGCCATGCGGATGCCGGCGCGACTTTCTGCACCTACCACCGTGGTCTAACCTAAACAACAAATAGGATCACGATGTGTGCTTAGTCCTGCGATCGCAACCACTGACCGAGTCCTTCGACACCCCGCGCACCCACACCAATCGACACTTCAATTCCCACATTACGTTCACCAGGTCTTTTCCACTTATTTCTATTATTTTGATCTTACTTTCAATGTTTCCCTTTGTTTCTTTATTTACTTTATTTGAATTTGAATCAGTCTTAATTGTGAATTAATTCGACCTTGTTCTTGCGGCAAAGTACTTTGCGGGCTTCAATGGCCAAGACTCGCTGACGTTCTTCCCGGTTCGTGACCCGGGGAATACGTCACTCGGAGCCCAATACAAAACTTCGCTCCAAGTGAATCGCAAAGCAAAAGCACTACGTGACGAAGAGGCTCATTATTGTGCGCTGTTGCGTTTAAATGACGTGCAAAATATCTCCAACGACGCGCACTTATTTACATTTGCGTTTTGTCGGGAGCAGCGATGTTGGTGTCGGAAGTTCGATCGAAGATTAAGCTGATTTCCCAAACATCGCTACCGTACGTGTGAGACGAAAATAGCAGAAATGGGTAGCAGACGACACCGCACCTCCCACTTACACGGATAGATAAAGAGAGAGATAGAGAGAAAGAGAGAGATCAGGGTTGCAAACTTGACGGATTGTAATAACAATCGACGCAGAAATAATGCGCAAAGTCAATCGGCCCGTTCGAAATTGTTCATTGAGGTTATTTTGTATTTTCATTGTATTTTGGAGCAAGTTTGATGATGATTGAATGCAAATGTCTAAAGACAGATGATGAGTAAATGAAAAATAAAAATAGATTATCTTAATTGGAGTCAATGCACTGTTATGTTTATGTATGTTAAATTTACACTGAGCTGTTAGGATATTGACAATGGATTACAGCAAAGAGCTTTCGGAACTGATATCATTTCAGAAAGGTGATGTCTTTTCAATGATAATTATTTTCTGTCGTTTAATTTTGAAGTTGAAGCATGTTAAATGCAACATGACAACATTTCAGTATTAAAAATATGTCAGAATTAACATTTGTTAAAACAATGTTAGGTTAGAAAATGTATGTCATCATTGGAAGGAAACATTTGCAAAACTCAAGTGTAAATAATTCGAGTTCAAGGAACGCTTGCAACTTTGAATGTGATTTTATTTTTATTTGAATTATGATTTTTTGTTCGGCAAACATAATTGAAATGTATTTATTTATATAATAATAAATAATTGAAATATTATATAAGATTTCAAACAAAAATATATAGTAAATATAACAAATAAAATTATTAATTATTTATTTACCTTTATTAAATTATTTGATTATTTTTTTAAAGAGATTTTTATAACCGAGTCATATATAATGCAATTCTAACTATTAAACTACACTTTTGTCTCGTGCACTAACACGAGAACAACTACGCACTGAAAAGAGAAGTTATATAAATATTTACAAAAGTTTTCTTTAAATCCCTGATAATACATATCTTGAGATATAATTGAATTGTTTCAACTATCTCTATAATTCGTCGATATCAATTTTATATTGTATTGAAATTATATTACAAATCATTTATGTTAAGCCTATAAATGTTCTTATGTAAAACTAAAATTATATTTTTTTATAGGAAGCAATAATAATGAAACTATGGAAATGACCATCAATAAAACTATGTCCTTCTTATCAGAAGATGACAAAAATGCAGTTGAAAAATTGTGGAAAGACTGGAACGTTGATAACGAAGTCTCGTAAGCTATACTACTTCAAAATAAATTACAATAATGTTGATGTGTATTGTATTAAAGATGTTCTATGATATTGTTTAAGAGAATGGAAATATATACTCCTTACAATATTTATTGTCGAAAACGTAAAAAGGATAAATGATAAAGATGATACATTCAGTGTTAAACTCATGCAAAAACTGAAAATCTCGATGGAACTAATAACATTATTGGGATTAAAACCAAATTGTCCTCTTTATGATAAATCATCAACCGAAAATCGACAAACAGATGCTCTTCAGGTATTCATTTTTAATATTTATTCATACATGTGCATAAAAATAAATTAAATCATGGACATTTTTTTACAGAGATATGACAGACTGATCTTCGTGATGCAATTTTTTGTCAGTTGCTTTGATGACTTTTTGATGAAAACTTGTGTTCTGCCATATCTTGGACCAATTTTGACTGCGTTAATTTATATGGCACATGTGGATTTCGCGACATTTAATTTGGAACAAGCAACTAATAATGATAGTACTAATTTGTTTTCTGAAGCTTATTCTAAAGTTAAAACAACCAAGGCCGAATTTAAAGTTAAACTCGTTGAAACGATGCAAAAATGTTCTAAAACTTTAATTATGAAAGAACTAATGGTTATCCATGGAACGGAAGGCTATCCAAAATTTATGCGAATACCCGCGAGAAGTTATTTAGTCGAACATTTGATTCAACCAAATGGAGTGATATCCCTTATTTGTACAATATGTAATGAAGAGGATCTCACAAATGTAACTAATCATTGGGACAAATTGGAAGTAGCTGCTAAATTGATAGCTGTTTCGCAAGGAAATGATAAGGAATTGTACTATACATCGGTTTATAATCAGTTAATTGATGTATTGAAAATAAAGAAGTTTGCTCAAGGTGCGAGTGTAGTAAGATGCTGTATAAAAGCTTTATACAAACACAACGCAGATATTTGTATGAATAAATTCATTAAAGTCATAGCTGCGCCGTTTGTTAATTCTGAAACAAAAGTTCCCGAAAAAAGTATATTGTGGAATGAAGATGAAGTTACGAGCAGTATTGAACTTTTAGCAGCGTGTTTTTTGACCGATGAGGCCGAATTTAAACAACTTCCAATGAAAATGTTGATTCCACTATCTTTGCCCATATTATGTCTTTATGTTAAATCTGTAAATAGCATTTCAGCTTTAAGACAAACAATCAAACAATTAGCATTGAAAGTATTATCATTGGAAAGTATTCGTGAAGAGTTATTTGGATTATTTTTAAATCTTGAAAGCAAATGTAGTCACGATTATGGACGCAAGATAAATTTTCAGTTGGGAGATTCTGGCAATTTTCAAATCACAGAAACGTGCGAAGAAATCGATCAAGAGGAGCTTACAAACGCTTTGCTTGAATTGGTCAATCAAGATAAGATTATTGCTTTTGAATTATTCAACTTTTTATTAAAGTCATTGCCGTCCTTTAAATTCACTTCCAGTAATGCTTTGGAAACTAATTGGGACATTATAGATCGAATGACAAAACAGTTGTCTTTAGTTAATTTGCTTATACAATTGGCAAATTTATCAATTGTCCAAAAAAGAAATATGGAAAAACCAGAACATCTATTGACATTTGTAAAATCTTTAATAACAAGCCAAAAATATGTTGATAAGACGGAATCGGTAAATGATGAAGATCAAATGAACGTTGGTTACATTGGTTTGATGTTAGTGAAAGTTATGTTAGATGAAATTAAACAATGCAGAAATTGGGCACCATTCGAAGATTTTGTATCATTTTTGAATGTTGATGATAATACGAAAGAAATGTCATCTAGTTCGAAAAAGTTAATCGATGAAATTAAATCGTCAATTAAAGGAAAGTCGCAGAAAAAGACATACGAAGATTTATCAGTGATTAAAGAGAAAAGTGAATTTGAAAAGGCAAGAGAAGATTTAGCAGATCCATTAATTCCGGTTCAAGCGCATGGATTGATAACAATGACAAGGTTAATTGAAAAAGGAGATCCTGAGACATTGGAAAATAAAGATGTTTTAATATGTATTCTTCAGGTATATTTGATTTTATTATAAACAAAATTACTAAATTGAAGGTAATTAATTTTAAAAGTTAATTATAATTTGACAGTTGAATTTGAGACATGAGGACTCTTTTATATACCTCGCAGCGGTAAATGGACTTTGCGCATTGACACTTAGATATCCAAAGAGTGTTATTGAAATATTAATCCAAGAATTTATACATATGCCACAAAGATCTATCAAATACGATATATCGGCAGAAAATAGAGCTAAAATCGGTGAAATTTTAGTTAAAGCTACAAGAAATTTAGGTAATTTAACTGAAATTAAACTTATTACTAATATTAATAAATATTAAACATAGAAATTATAATACATATTCTTAAAACTTAGGTGAAATGGCATCAGTACATAAAACTACTTTAATCAATGGTTTTCTTTGTGCGATCCGAGATTCTGATCCATTAGTTCGAGCATCGAGTCTTTCATGCCTTGGCGAATTATGCAAAATACTTGGTTTTCGTTTAGGAAGTGTTGTAGAGGAGGTCAGTTTTCTATTAAAAAGTTCAACAGCAATTTGTTAACTTACAAAAAATTAATGATACTAATAAGATATAAAAAGAGTGGATAATACTGAATTTACTTTTTTAGGTGATTTACTGTATCGGTTGTATTATAAAGACTGACAAAGAACCAGAATGTCGCCGTGCGGCGGTTTTAGTAATAACTTTGCTCTTACGTGGACTCGGTAAAGAAGTTCTAATTGGAGTAAATAGTCGCCATCTTTTAGATGTCTATAGATCACTTAAATATTTGCGAGATAATGATTCTGATGATGTGATTCGTTTACATGCGCAACTTGGACTTGAAGAAATCGATGACATCGTAAAAAATGAACTGTTGATTAAACCAAAATTGGAAAAAAGACTCTTTTTAGTTTCAAATTAATTTAAGTAATTAGTTCAATGTATAATATTTAACTTTAATTCGGAGGAATAAACTATTTTTGTAGATGTTATAAACTAAAACTTTAGTAAATATTTAATCATTTTATTTCTCGAGATTTTATAAAACATTTTCTGATATATTTTATATAACAGTTTCTATATAAATTAAATTATTGGATAACAAGTTTCAGTTGATCACTGATTTTATTATAGAAAGACCGTGTCTTCCGAAAAAGCTCCTGCTAACAAAATAGATTCACGCTCCAAACGTGCATAAAGTCTTTGAGAATGCGGAACGCACGATGGCGAAGGTCGCGGTGCGACTGTGCGTAATATAAACTCTTTAAACGATGGTTCCGGAAAAACTACTTCCGTAGATTCTGTGTCACTATCGCCACTCATTATGATCATGTTTGATGGCTGAAAAAAAAGATAGTATAACATTTATTTTCTGTTTTATTTCAATATAATATAAAAATGCCAAGTGTATAAGATTCTTAAGTCTTTTTTCAATCATTTGGCAAATGTCAATAAATTAAATACTGTTTAGAAATTATGAATACTTGTAATTACATACAATAATTATAACAGATTAACCTGAATTTTTCAATTAGCAATAAATTACTATAAAATGTTAACTATAAAGTTTGTAAAATATCGATAAAACGATACTTCATTAATAACAAGTTGTTAATTAAAAAAGAAGATGCATACCTTTTGAGCATTGGAAAACATTTTTGTTATACGTGATCTTAATTCACCTTTAGGACCATCTGGTAACTCAACTTCTCTTTCTTGCAATAAAGGCGTAATATAAGCACCCATCATTTTTATGCAATCATCACCACCAAGTTTTAATATTAACGATTTCTTCTGCGCATATATAGTTTCGACATTTTTTATGTCTTGAATTAATTTCTATAAATGTTTAGAGAAAAATTAATATGACATAGTGTTATTATTTAGTAAATCTCCAAGTATTTAAATATAATACAAACATTTACCTCGCAGAATTTCATTTGAGGTTTCATAGCTTTTGCAATGGATTGTAATTTATTAAAAAGAGGCTTGAGTAAATCCGGCAAGTTGAGTTCACAACATAAACAGTCTTTTGCTTCGCTGAGAGTATAAAGTCCCGCGTGAATAAGAGTGGATAATAAAAGCTCCGCAGCTTCGCCGATAGACTTCGATGCCAAATAATGCAACACTTTTTCCGCTTCTCGCGTATCATCGAAAAGACGTTTTTGTCGGCTGGCAGGTATTGGCATTGCACTCTTCCAATTCCTTTCCCATGGATTATTTTCAAGTAACATACGCTCGGATAAATGACCTAACATCAAATTTTATTAATGATGCTTATTTGTTAATAGAAAATAAAAACGAAAATGGAAAGTTCTACTTGTGAGATATTACAATTCATTAATCAAAATTACAAACTTTAGAAAATGATATACCATTTGGTTGTCCCCATTGATCTAACGTTTCTTCCTCGATCCAGTCGCGAGGAGAGTAACATCTTATAAAGTCCTCAAAAGCTGCAGTAGGATTGGCTGCCTATTTTAAAATGATACAAATTAAATTATTTTTAAATAATATAACTTTAAGATGAATAATATATTACATTAATTGGTCTATTCATTATTTATTCAATTATTTATAATATATATGATGAAGAAAAATAAAAATATGTATTACAATGTTCATAATAGCATTAAAAAATGAAATGAAAATTTGTTGCCATTGAAATGACTTTAGTGTAATTTGTGTAATACATTTCAAGCTCAATGACGTCTTAGTGGATTATGTATGTCTCACGACCTGGTCATATACTAACGTAATATATACCTTGTCAACATAAATGGTTTCCCTATATAATACATGCGAGGATCTTGTAACTGTTATTTTCAAGCATCACAATAATTGCACATTACACAAAGTGTGATTGTAGAACATAATGTTCAAACCAGATTGTAGTACAAATGTTTCAGTGTACTTCTTTATTTCAAACATTTACTACGTACTCTATTTCTAAGCGAAAAAATGACAATTTTTTATTATTAAAACATTAAAAAATTTTATTACATTTTAAATGAATGCATTTTTTTAAGATTTCTTTTAAATCTCGTTTAAAACGAGTTTCGTTTGTCTCGATAATACATTATATAGCATGATGTACCATATTTTTAAAATATTTCTCTTCTTTTCATACTTTTTTATGACACTGTCATATACACTTGGTTGATGGTATACCTTAAACGATTCCATGTCCGATAACAATGAGGCACTCATGAGTCTGGCCCGCATTTCAGAGGCGTATTTGTCAGTACCAAGTTCCATCATCACTTGCGCATCTTCCTCGACTTGATCCTCAGTTTTCGGCGCAGGTTCTTGTGTAATCGGCAAATACAAAGGCTCGCCCGACTGAATGAGTTTTAATGTAGGATGCTTGGTAAGTCTACCAACTGGTTTCGCCAAATATTTCGGCCTGGCCTGTTCATCATTCGCATTCACCGATTCATCATCATTGCATTCAAAAAATTCCTCTTCTTCTGATTCTACATTAAAATAAATGTCTTCTATTGAAAATAAAATAAAATTTCATTTGTTAGTCATAATTGTATATAATAATTACACAAATTAGATGTTATATCAATAATTATGTTAAATTATTTGCACGAAAAAAAAGTTATAGAAAAAGTCCCAAGGAATGCCTACCAATATATTATACATTGCAAACAATTTTTAAAAATGTTACTGTATTTATAATAAAATTTACTTTCAAAACTATCAGTTTTTCTTAAATTAGTCTTGATTTCTTTATGGTAAAGTACTTTTTGCTATAATTTTAGTAAATATTCATAATTTTTTTGCGCGTAGGGACGTTAATTTGTTAAAAAACTCTCACCTGTTTCGGTGTCATTACTATGCGTACTGTAAGGGTTACGTGCTAATTCTTCTCGCGCATTTTTTCGTGATATACAGCAATTTAACATCTGTAAAATGAAATAAAAATAATAACATCTGTTCTTTGTAATCGTATAACAAAACAAATTATTATTATGCCATTTGAAAGTAGAGAAATTGTGACGCATTTTGTTCATTGTGTAATAAATTGCTTATACTGGAGATTAATATGAATGTTACAGGTAACTCTGGAATGACTAACAAGTTATTCACTATTCTTGAATTAATCTCTCATAAATGCGACACACTGGCGAAATCTTACACAATTTCTGCCTACAAAGCAGCGTCTCGCAGAAAAATGAGATTTATATTTTAGTTATTGATTAATTCGAAAAATTACTATTAAAATTGTGTTAATAATAATAATAATCATTTTATATTATATAATTATACAATTTAATTAGACCAAAACTACATTGATTTATTCGATTTTCTTTTAAATCCGGTTATTTATATTAAAGTCCAATATGCGAATATGAATTTCTATTTTTGAATTTAAACATATTTACATTAAAGATGTTATTAAATATTACATGTGAAATTAAATGCAAAATAAAAAGGGATAAATGAAATATAACATTTAAATGTATCAGTTTAATAAGATTTGGATTGTTCGCAGAACTTGTTATCATAATTACCTGAAGCTTTTGATATAGCAGACATGCTCGAGCGCATTCAGGAAGTCCGGGAGCAATTCTGGAAAATGAAGATAAGACTCAATGTAAATTAAAGATATACAATAATACATGACGTGACTATGTATATAAAAATGACTTCGTCAACATTTGTACCGTAAGCCTGTAGAAATATATCGCCTCAATGGTTTTAGTAATGAGAATGTTCTTTTTCAATAAATTATTTAAATATAATAATACATATATATATATATATATATGATCAATTGCATTATTTAACTATTTTTTTAATTTTTCGTTAATTATTGTTTGTTAAAGTGAAAAAGTTAGTTTCTCTTAATAAGTAATCAAATATTATCATATAAATTAGAAAAAAATGATGTTTCACGTTCCAAACGAAAATATAAAGAGGACCAATTTTTTGTTCCATAATAAAATACCTGTTAATGATGTTAAACATTAATTCTTTACATTTACCGGTAAAGTACTTTCATTCATTGAGGGCAAAACGTTATAGTTCAAATGTAATCATGAGTTTGTCAGAGCGTGAGAAAATAGACAAAAAATATCAATCGAAATATTTGTGACCCAAATGTCATAAAGTCGATGAAAAATTGTTTAACATACCAAAAGAAGCGTCAAAGTTAAACGTGGAATCATTTTTTTTTCTCTCATATATTTAACGAAAAAAAAATATATATTAAGATTGGGGCCGCGTGACCGCAGACGACTTTTTAAAAATCTGTTCGAATGACCCACATACTTTTATCACACAGCATGGTTTCCAATTTTTCGCTATACTGTAAAAATGTACAGGGCGACCGGTTGTGATGTAAAGAGCGAGAATTCGGAGTAAAAATATCTAAACCTGTTTGAATTGATAATTATTTTGAGATTAGTTTATAGGCATAATTTAGAATTGAAAATCAATTTTTTTATATTCCGATCCGCTGATATATTTTACATTTCAGTTTGAGTAAAAGTACAATATTGTCAACATAAAAGAAGAAAGAATTTTTTTTAAGTTAACATTTCAAATGGAACTTTTTAAAATTCATTTAAATATATTCTGTTAATATATAACATTATATTAGTAGTAAGAAAGTACTTTTCTTTTGATTTAAATGTTTTATTATATTAAGTTATATTTATTATATATAATAGTATTTTTATTTGATATAGAAACAGTTGTTACTTGGTGACTATATATTGATTTTTGTTCATCAAGAAAAAGAGGTGAATGAGCAGAATAGTAATGTAAAAGTTGAGAAAACGGGACTCTTCACCTGTTGCGTTAAGTTGTTGAAATTCAATACTTATTTTTTCCGACCGGTTTCGGCACCAAATAGAGATATCAATATATATATATTTTCCTATTTATTTTCAATATTTGTCTTTCCGGCAAAATCAAACTTTACATTAACTTTTTTGTTTTTGACGTTTCTTAAACTTATTATGAAAGTTTAAATAATTAACTCGATAAATAGCCTCGTAAAATGAACATTTATGTATAAATTTTAATGCGGTACCCGCATTATTTCGCAATGTTAATCTAAATAATTTTTGTTTGCAAATTCAGCAGATTTATGCTTCAATGCGCAATATTTTCTTCTTATAAACATTAAATAACTTCATTCCAATTTATTTAAGCACAATAATATTTATTAAATAAGTTATTTCAAAATTATAATAAACATAATTTATAATGTATTTATTGAATAAAGTTATGAAATAAGATTGTAATTATTTTGGATGAATTTGCATACTTTATTAATTAATTATCGCAGGACTTTCTTTTTGGTTAAATCTATCGAGTAATTTCATAATTGTGTAATAATTGAATTATATATTAATTATCACTTCAATACGTCATTATTGACTGGTAAGTAACGCGTAAATATAAAATCAATCTCTCCGTGATCATTGCGCAACTGTCATAAGATTTAATTTTTATTTATGGTCATCTTTATTCATTACTTTCAACAGTTTTTCAATTTCACTGTAAGATTAATTCATATTACTCAAAATTTGTGTAATTTCAACCAAATTATTGAATTAAGATATTATAATCCAATACATACAAATTGATACGTATATTATCTGGTAATTATCTTTTTATATTGAATAATAACGAAATAATTACCGACAGATATGCTTTTTCGTTAATTAGTGAGTTAAGTAATATAAAATCGTTTAAGAGTAATTATTACGTTCGTATCAATTATTTATTATAATAACTCAAAAAAATGATGGTGAATTTTATTATCTGCGTATTTGTATATTTTTTTTCATTTTCAAATAGATTATATCGAGATTCTGGAATTTCATGAGAAGATGATTTATAATTTCTAATGAACGAAGAAAAATGAACTTCCTGATTGTATTGACGCTCACTTGATGATTTTCATATAAATAAGTTCATTTTCATAAGTGCAGAGTTTGTTGCACTTTGTTTTTGCAAAGGTACTGCCGACTTATTCCATAGATTTAAATAAAATAGTGTTGCAAAGCGTATGAGAGACAGCGATCTAAACCTCTCACGCCTATAGAACGTATTGTGCTTGTCCATATCCAATTATAATAACATTACACATTGAGTATGATTACGGTTACTTTTATAGAAGTTGCGTATTTAAGTAAGCAGTATTTTCATCTACTAATATTTAATAAAACCATTTTAATATCTTAATTGAATAACTAATTTATCATGTCATTAATGTCTTCAAACAAACTTGTTAACAAGTTTTAATAAATTTCTTTTAATTTGTTAATTTAAAGTAATTGTTGGAAAATATGTTAAACAAGTCTTCGTTCATTTAATATTTCATTACATTTTATTAATTATAATTACACCTTAATAGACAACGTTAAATTTTATATTTTATGTAATAATAATAAATAATAATGCAATTTTTCTTCTTTCGCTTTATTGTTATTTTATTTCATTTACAAGAAAAGAAATTGCAATTAAACTTTCTCTGCTTCTTTGCTGTTTGATTATTCATTTAACGAAAAATATAAACTTTTAATCATTTTGAGCTGAAGTTTTTGTTTCTAAAACCATCTGAAATTGTATTCAATTTAAGGCTCTGAAAATTACAGTGAAACTGCATTCTTATATATGCAATAATAACTTTAATTCACGAAAACATAAATTGTTCAGATTAGTTTTACAATTTACTTTTAACTTTATATCTAATAACCATACACATTTCACGATTTATAACTTTTTATACTTTATTACTCCGATTTAAACGATTTATTGCAAAACACAGTACATAGGAAAAGACATTTTAGATGAAAGTATGATATAAGCAATCAATCGGTCAATGCGATTTTTAAATTATAAAAATCAAAATAAATAAAGTCAAATAACCGTATTTATTAAAAAAAAGTAACTGCTATTGTTTAAATAAAAAAAAATTATATTAAAACTTTGTGTAAAAAGAAAGACCAAATGGTCTTTGCTAAAAAAAAGACAAAAAATGTGCAAAAGTGGTGTGATTGTTCTTTCTTCGGTTGATTTGGAGTAAAAACGCGATGAAGCATAGCAACTTTTCTCGGCGCAAACATAAACGCGAGCGATTTGAGTTTGATTATAACAACCCGCGTGCAAAAAGGATAACAGTTGTCTGCAAGGCGTGCACAAAAAGTCGGTCGAATCGGAAGTATTATAGCCCAAGCCCAATAGTTTCGTTCGGGATAAATTCTTGAGTAACTTTTCTAGCAATAGTTATCCCTACCGCAGGTTCTTTGATGGAAAGGCGGGCGTGCCGGCTTCAAACGGGATTCCACGGGCGGCCTGCAGTCGGATCTAAGACCGCGTTGCCGATGCTACCGCGAGATCGGTTAGTCGCAAAGTGTCCACCACGAAATATACAAACTTCGATTTCAACTCGTTGACCAAAGAAAACATTTTTTATATTGAATTAAATTAATCAAAAATTGCGCAAAACATTCAAAAAGTGTTATTGAATAATTAAAGAAAAAAGAAAGATGTTGCGCAAGTGTTAAATTAAATTTGCAATCAAAATGATTATTGAACAAATGAATCGATTGAACGACGTTGTGTGAATCGTGATTCATGAAACGGTACATTTTGAGACAAAGTTGGTGTACAGTTGGTTCAGGCTTTAACGTTGAATGATATGTTTACAGTGACGGACCAAGTTTGGCTTCGATGAAGCCTGGCTTTTTTATTCACCAAAAGCACATTTTCCAAGGCAACATGGATGATTGAGGAATTGACAAAATGACTATCAAAATGAGTGAGTATCAGTGTCACATTGCGGTCATTTGGAAGCGCGATTTCGAACTTCAACAAATTGAACCTCAATTGAACAATTGAATCTGAATTAAATCTCACTTTAAAAGAGTTATCGCATTCATCAAACATTCAATCCTGTTCAATGAAATGACAGTTTTTCAATGTTTATCTTATCAAAAAATGTTGTTTCGTTCATAAATCATTTTCCATCAATAAAAGCCGTTTACTGAAATTGAATTTCTCGGTAACGGCGTTAAAATCATAAATTCGAATCTTTGAAGGAACGGAAGAAAAAAAAGTCAATTCCATTGTTTGAGGATAATTTACATTTGACCCGGTACTTAAGGGTCATAGTTAAATAGAAACTGAAACGACGAGATTGAAACGCTCGAAGAAAGCAATTTCCCATGGGCAGAGGAGTCGGGTATATCGGAGGATCGTTGACGTGGCAACATTGGCCGCTGATGGGCCCTGCATCGCGCGAGGTGCGTGCGAGAGCAACAGGTGATATATCTGCTTCGGGGCTTTTTCGGTTTGCCTTCGGTGCGCCCGCATCTCGCACCCACATTGTTCCTCGAGTTGCTCCCTAAAGAAGATAAGCAGGTGAATGTCAACCTGCTGAACTTACGTCAAATGTTTAAATGGATGTAGTTTTGTGTTTTAGTTGCTTTTGAGAAGCTCGCAACTTTGCGATGCCTTCCATGATGTCAACGTCCTTACACTCGTCGTCTTCTTACACTTATTTACAACTAACTGGTCGCACATCCATGGCCGACCTTGAACTGCACGTACGACACGAGCAGACTAATGCGAACTCGCATCGCAATTTTGTTGCTTTGAACTTGAATCTTTTGGCATGACAAATTGTTGCAGTTGATTTTTGCTGACAAATGTAGGCTGAAAGTTCAATGTTTTGTGGATGCATTTCAAATGAAAGGATATATGTTTTGACGAAAAATATTTCGGAAGATTTTAGGATTTCATTTTAAGTTTTGCTGGGAACTTAAACGAAGTGTTCATGGAATTAAATGATGTTTAAATGGGAGAAATGTTTTTAAAGAAACTGTATGTCGTTAAATTTTATTCATGTAATTATCAATTTACCCAGTTTTCTTTTGAAATGCATTTTGTTTGCTTTCACGATTCGTTTTGAACGTTAAAAAACAATATTATATATGTGATTTCAAAAATATGTAATAATCTGCTTTGTATTAAAGGATTTATAAAAACAAAAGTCGGCCGAAAGAGTTCGACTTAATCGGATCTAAATGAAATTTATAGTCGAAATTTATTTTTATCTTAATTTCATTTAAACTTGATAAAAGGCCTTACGTGAAAGTTAAGTTGAAATGTTTATGTCGGAGTTAAATGGTTTTTTTAAGACTTGTGTATTAAATATTTCTCGACATAACTTTTTGATTGTATTTGTCGATTGTTTATGTAAAAAGTTTAAAATTATGGATAAATAGTGTTTGCTGTATTCATTGTTTTACCTGAAAATCATAGTCATAAAACGCAAATAGTACACGGTAAACGACAGTAAAAATTCCCGAGTTAATTTGGCTTTTTTCATTCAATGGGAAGAAAAAAGGTCTTAATAGTTAAACAAATACCATTAAATTATTGTAATATTACACCTTATCATATATCTTTAAATGTTTTTGCATAATAAACTTATTTAAAAGATTTACTTCTTTAACTTTTATATAAAATAGAACATATACAAAATAATTAAAAAATGCTTCAAGTGAAAGACGCGAGAAAAAACTTTGTACAATTGTTGGATTATTTCACGTACAAGAAGATCTTTAAAATTTTCTTATATTACATTATTTTTTTTTTCATTTTCAACATAAATGCAGATTTATTTTTCTTTTACTTTACTCTCTAAATTTCTCTAAAAAAACTTAATAAGAACAATTACATTGAATTTTTTGCTATAAAACAATTTAAAGTACACTTTTATATCGAAATCGACGATATTTTCATGGAAAAAGTATGAAACTAAGTGAGAATACTTTAGCAAGAAAATCTGCATTCAATCAAAATTCATTTCACCTCTCCAGATAACCTTATCCAGCGGCTAACAGTTTGCAGGCACATGAAATTAATAGCAATATGTTATACACAGTAAACATAAAAGTCATCATTATATAATCATTTTATTCATTTCATCTGATTTAAATGCATCGCATATTTAAAGAAAAAAATGCTTTCGATGCATCGAAACTTGTAAAAGGAAGAGAAAATATATGAAAGGGAATAAACCGCTTTGATAAATGTTCCTTTAAAATATCGCAATATATTCAACGAAAGTAAAAAAAAGGTCCTTTTTGATTTTTTTTTCTTCCTCGAATCATATATCTCTATCCATTTAATAACAATGAATGCAACTTTTCTCTCGGATATTTTCTTATTTGTGAAGATTAATTAAGAATGTATCGCGCGAGTGTTACGTGTGCGTATAATATGTGCATTGCACAGGAAAGTTTAAAAGATTGAAATAGATTGTAGAAAAGAGTGTGTGTCGGATAAGTGGCCTGGAATCTACAACACTTTGTCCTACATTTGCTGAGAAACCGAGTTTTTCGCCATCGTTGGCTTTCTCATTTCCGGTAGAATTTGTCTTCTTCCGCTTCGAGCTACTTCCTAATTTTAGAAATCGATTGACTTGACGATCGGACCGGTCGGCTAAAGCAATTAGAAACATCAGCGACAATTTAGTGAAGCTACAAATAGTGTAATTGTGATGTTTGTGTTGTCCTAGCATTTTGTCGTTTTCCATTTTGTGGCAATTTTTAGTCGCTATATGTGTACGATAAATGTGTGGTAATGATACGGATGCTGTTGAAATAGAGTGGAATTACATCGAAGATGAAATTATGAAAACCTCTGATGCGCGGAGATACATATACGTGACATGGGAAATCGAATGCCATTTACCCGTTCATTAATACCGGAAAAAGTGCATTCAGTTATCTTTGATTTGCTTTTCTTTCAAAGTCTTACACTTTTCCCAATCCGTCATTCTTTTATGTTTTATTTGGATTCTTCTATCATTTCATTAAATGACACGTTCCGTAATACTACTTAAAACTTACTATTTTCTTATTAAATTGAAAAATTAAAATAAAAGTAATAATATTATTATTTCTTTTAATACAAAATGACTATTTCTGCCTAAAAAGTACTGTTTTATATTTTATTACACTGAAAAAAATTTAATAAATAACATTCAACTTTTTGATCAATTTTACTCAACTTTTAGTAATGCAAGGACGAGAGCAAGATTTTGCGCAAAATTAGTCAAATTTTCCTGAAAAATTACCAAATTTCATGAAAAATTCTTCAAAGAATCAATAACTTTTACTGAAAAGTTGAGTAATTTTTTGGAAAATCTTGTTCTCGTCCCTGCATTACTAAAAGTTGAAAAAAATGCATTGAAATTTTCTCGCCATGTAATTAAAGTATTTCATGTGGTTATGCATCCAAATTAATATTAAAATAGTAATTTTATTTAAATAATTTCTGTTTATGCTCTGAAGTTCTGAAGTGTATAAACTTCATCTATTATACATTAACAAATCTTCATAAGAAAACGTACCGGAACTTATGGTAATTCAGACACAACTCAACATGTTACATTTGCGATGTAATTTTACTGTAATAAATAGTAAATTGAATTAGTTCGAGTAATTTGTATTACAATAATATAAATTACGCTCGATTATGGTAATTTTTATTATACACATTTATTCTCAGTGTATATTTTTCATTATGAAACATATAATATGTTTCATATTATATGTTTCCGAGACCTATTTTAAATTTAGTTTTATCTTAAAGAGGTGAAGAAAAGAGGCAGTGTAGATGTTTTTTCTCACCTACTAATTTTCTATGGTTATACAATGTTTCTCACATGGTTAATGTGACATTCAGGGCTTATGTCACAACAACAGAATGCTTAGAGTCGATGAATATTACCGAAGAAAATCTAACGCTTTGTCGAAACCAGTTTATTAAATATTAATTTATGTATGAGTTCGTCCACTTGCGGTTCACGTTATTCGGCTATTTAACATACCGGATCCAAATGTTGACACTTTTTTCTTCAACATTACTTTACAAGAGAAAGAAAAAAAGTTTCGCAATATTTTGGTAATATATTACAGGAAAATTTGAAAACCACATTTATTATGTAAAAGCTATGCATTTCAAAAATATCTACAAATCGATGGATTCACTTAATTTATACGGCTTATTTATTATCCACAATTAGTTTCATTCGTGTATATGTTAATGTCTCATAGATAAACCGACGGTTACTTTAAGTTAAAATAATAAGCACGTTTTTAAATAAAAATGTTGCTTCAAAGATACGACTTAATCATATTTATGGGGAATTGTAATAAGTGCAAGTAGATTTTCTACATGAGGTTTAGAAAAAAAGTATTACCGCACACGCCAAGTAAATGTCATACACTTATATCTTAATGTCAGATGTTTGATATTTAATGTTTTAATGCTAATTATTATTGACTGTTTTCTTGCGATTTTTTAAGATAATGGGTTTTAACATTTATTTTGTTTTAACTTAAAACTTTTACCTAACGTGTCATATAAGTACTATATTTGTGTAGAAATTTGACCTTTTGAATATTTTCACCAGAATTGTAGTCATTTTTTGGATTGCTGAACATTCGTAAACTTGATTTTAACTTTGAATATATAATATATAATTAAAATAATAATTAAATAAAATTGTAAAACTGAACACATAAAACAAATTTTACAAAATTACAACAATTTGTCAAAAGTAAAATTACAAGTTCTTAAAAAGCATATTCTTATACATAAGTCCAATTTATACTGCCATATAAAATGGATATTAAAATTCTTTTGTAAAGTAATACATTAAATTATCTTCTCCATAACGTGAGTTATTTTCACCAAAAGAGGGAGAAGTAAAAAAAAGTGTCTACAAAATATAAAATTCTGCAAGACTTAAAGCCCTATAAGGTATGGTGATTTGTATTATAACTTCAATCCCCCTTATTGTTAAAACCGACCATAATCAACTATTCCAATGTTTTCTCAATGACTTTGCGAAACATTTTCAGCGTATTTGTGAAATTACTTTGCAGATACATTCACTGCATTCCTTCTCGCGATTATCCTATTCTAAAGTAAATCGAAAATACGATCATTTTGAACCCACTTTTCAGTTTGTGCACAAATTTGAATTCTTTTTTTTTCTCAAAAGAAAATAAAATAATTCAATGGGGGAATGAGATAACAAGTAATTACGAATTTGAGGACTTTCTATTCCGTCACGCATGGCTAATGCTCGATCTGACTGAATGCCGAGATCGCATTTTCCGGACATTTCTCCGCGGAATATAACGAACTAGATGTTCGTCATCCTGGCCGTAAGTAGAGCGAACTCTCGTTAACCACGGGAGCAGCATCGCAGCTACACATGCAGACGGCATATAATAATGCATGTTTTTTTTTTTTTTTTTTTTTTTTTTTTTATAGCAACACAATTAAAACTTTGTCACTTCCTAAACAACTTATGTGCTCTTATTATTTCGATGACAAGACGATAACAAAGTCTCGTCGAGACACATTCGATTTTCTCGCTGATTATTCGCACTGCCATTCTCGTCGTTACATTACTTGAATGTAACAGACTTGAATGTAATCAGACGTAGGAGTTTTTACTTTTTATATGGATATGGAAACAGTCATGAAAAAAAGGAGAAGAAACAAATCAAGTTGAATTTCTTTCTGTCATTAAACAAGAGAAAACGCAATTAACAGGACAATATGAGAACGGCTGAACTTTGAGACGCCGCTTGTAAAGCTGTCTGATTTTCGAGATACGGACTTAACTGATTTCATAAATTGGATTTACGTTAATTGAATTGTTTCAAATGTTTTGGCTTTGATTGTATAAATGCATAAATTAGTTCATTTTTTGTGCGCTGGAGTTTATTGTGGATTTGAACACGCACGTGTTTTAGTTTTAGATCGGACTGCTTATAAATTTAAGTGTGTCTAGAAAGTCAAGTTGGAGCACTGTTATATGTTTAAAGTTATATTTTAAATAGATTTTTAGAGAAATCTTTTTTTCCAAGTAAAATTATACATGTTGGAACAACTGTTTAACAGTAATTTATGCAATTTTAATTGTTTGCAAAAATAGTAAATTATATGTTTTTATTTGAATGCAATGCATAAATGTTAATTTCACAGATCGAGATATTTTTTCAATTACAATTTTCAACAAGTTTAAGAAAAGGTCAATTTTGTATCTAAAAAAGTGATTACATTTATTTCAATTGAATAAAATGTTATTACAATTTAATGTCACACAATATATATCATTTAAAAGTGAACATATAATTAATGATTTGATCATGTTACAATATGAAAAAGATTATACTTTTACACGGAATTTAATTTCTTACAAGTAATAACATACTTCTATGATGTAACAGAAAGTAAAATGTGCTTCTATATATGAAAAATGTTAACCAATAAATCGTCAGTGGTTTTTTATTCATACATGAAACATTTTAATTTTTGAAATTTCACACTTTTATACAAGCTGTGAATATCTCTTTATTATAACGAAAAAAAAAAATTTAATGCATTGAAAATTAATAACTTTAGCTATATAATAATACTCTTAACTAATCCTTTATTACAAAAGAAAATCTCGAAAAAAATGAAAGTAAGCAAAAGTTTGGCTCAAGTATTTTCCAAATACTTTTACTGTCTTAACTTCCGAACCGTAAACAACACCGAAAAATGTTTGCGGTCCAAAGAAGGCTTGTGAAAAGAAAAGAAAACGATTGATTGAAATCAAGCATTTACTTTATGACAATATCATACCAGAATGAGTTGATAAAATCAACACAAGTCAAAGTGTTTTTCCATTCTACCGCTTAAAGTGTCATCGATTTCAGATAAATGACAGCACTTTTCACGGTCTTTTATCTTATGACTCGAGAAAAATGGTGCAAAGTTGACGAATTCCAATAAAAGAAAGGACAGTTTTCGAATGGTATTATATATATTTGAAAAGTCATTAAAAAAAAACGATTGTATTAAGAAGTTTTTCCATTTTGAAGCATGTTTGAATGTTTTTTATGTTGCCAGTTTGGCCAGGTATCCCATTATCATATGCGTTAAGTCGACCGGTGGTGTGAATTTCTTATACATTCATTTAAGTGTTTTCTTAGGAGCTACATAGCAGCTACTGAACAGGCGTATATTTCTGAGAAACTGCAGGCTAGAAAAAGTCGTCCATAAAACTACGAATTCACTGTTGTTATGTAAATGAGATTAAAAGCATAAATTGTAATTTATATGAACAGACTTACAAAAAATGTGACGAATACAAATTGAAACTACCTTTTTTTCGATCTGACCAAAAAAGTGCAGCAGAATTAATGGAGCAAAAAAAAAGTGCAACAGGTGTTTGTTGTCAACTAAAACCATCTGAAATAAAGATCGTCATTTTAGCCGTGGAATTTGCGTAATCCAACACTTAATGACCGATAATAACTCGGCGCATTGGAGCAGCGGTGCAAGAAAGGGGCACCTTGTGTACAATTTATATATCGAAGTGTAATTCTGACGTGCCTTAAATGCATCATAAAACTGAATGGTAAAATAGTGAACGCGTGATTGAATATTGCCAATAAAAACTTATTTAATCAGCTGTCATTTGATTGGCGTTAGTCAGCTGTGGCTGTTGTTGTCTGCTTAACGATTTCACTGTAAAATGAAACTTATTTGCCTACGTTTATTATCTTATTAATAAATAATTCATGGATTTAAAGAAAGCATATTTGCATACACAATGCATATTTTTCACGGCTACTTAATCAACACATAAAATGTTACAAGTTCAATGAAAAAATAAAAAGTTACTTTGAATTGAAATCGTACACTGAGTGAAGTGAACTAACAAAATTAGCTATACTTATATCATATATAGCTATAATTATAAGAAAATTTGCAATACTTTATAACTTTTTGGGGATATACTTGAGAATATGTAAGAATTGGCTGTAAAAAATGTT